>JAUZND010029126.1:0-23322 GCA_034780555.1 Coelogynopora nodosa
CCTTCGGCCCAATAAATTAAACCCCCCCTTAACAAAAACCTGTATCCGCCCCTGATTACAGTGTTCATATTTTTTTTTAATCTCACGCATTGGCTATCCTAAATGTTGGTAACCCTGTACTCAATAAAAATTTAATACAATATTATTAATTTAATCAATGACAATGTCAATATTATAATTATATGATTAAAAATTATGTTTCCAAGTTAATTATTTTACATTATAGTTGTTGTCAAAATAGGCTGCTGTCAAAATAACTATAATTTTATAATTTTGGCAATTGGAATTACTTACCAGAAATACACATATGAAATGTTTATTCCAGATTCAAAACCAGATTCAAATGGAAAACTACACCTCCTACAAAGACAAAATAATATTTTTTCATTCTGTTAAAAAATGGGTTAATAACTTTTAAATGTGGTCATTTTAACATATAGTACATCTTGTAGGTGGTGTAGTTCTCCATTTGAATCTGGTGCTGGATATGTTTACATTATAAATAATAATAATTTTAACATTTGAATTAAATTTTGAATGAAATAATATCCAATTTTCACATTCTGTGAAAAAATGGGTTAATAACTTTTAAATTTGGTCATTTTGACATATTGCATGTCTTTGACTTTGTAGGTGGTGTAGTTCTCCATTTGAATCTGGTTCTGAAACCTGTATAGCAAACATTATAATATAAACTACTTAAACAAAATGTGCCTATATTTTTATTTAAATTAACAGTTATATATGTCATGGACCAATTACTATTAGCAATCAGTCAGACCAAATAAATTATTTCATGTATTATATTATAAGTATACAATAAAAAAAAATAATTAAATAATCATTACAGTTATCCATTACTACATATTTTAACACACCATGTCAAGTCATTGATAGTAGTAGCTTTATTTGATGTAACACCATGGCTGTTATTATCTTACCCTTACTTGCTATACCATCACCCCATATTAAGTCATTGATGGTTATAGCTTTGTTAATAGTTAAATCAGTTTGTGGCTACACCATGGCATTTATTATCTTATCCTGACTTGCTACCCAGCTTTAAAAAAATATTATATTCAGTTCAGATGAAATAAAGAGAATTTCTATCTGTTATGGAGAAATTTAAAACTGAATTATATTTGGTTAAGATTAAATATAGTAGATTGATAATTTATTAAGACAAAAAATATAATTTTTATTTATATTGCTATACATACTAAATAAAAACAATTTCTATCTGTTATATAGAAATTTAACACTAATTATAACACTGTGGCAGTTATTATATTACACTAACTTGCTACCCCATCACCCCATGTTGAGTCATTTATTGTTGTAGCTTTGTTAATAGTTAAATCAATCTGGGGCAACACAGTGGTGGGTATTATCTTACCCTACCTTGCTAGCATATCACCCCATGTTGAGTTATTGATGATTATAAGTAGCTTTGTTAATAGTTAAATGAATATGAAGCAACAGCATTGTAGGTATATTATTATTATTATATTATCTTACCATAACATACTACTGTGTCAGCCCATGTCAAGTCATTGCCAGTTAACACCATGTTGGGTATTATTCTAAATTTCTATTTGGTCCATGACATATACAATATGCAAACTATTCAATAAGGGACCATTCACTTTAATTATGTTACACTTGGGGTGGTGGGAGGGTTATTCTGACCATGTGACAAAGCATAATGGGTAGTGATAATGTATGTATTCCTAATGTATATATACAGTTATGGAATCCAATATAAATTTTTATATTATTGGTGAAAACATAGACTAATGAACATTCTTATTATAATTTTGTGTAACCTATCTTTAATGTTGTTATAAATCATTGGCTCAAATAGTCAAATCCATTCTCAAGAGAGGTGGCCTAACATAATAAAATAGGGGCTGTTTGTTACAGCATAACAGAGTGCAATGATGGTGTGGGTATGTCTGAAATATAACTAAATTTAGTGTAATGTAATAAGTGAATGGTCCCTATGAGTATACAAATTCACTTTTTTAAATGGCTAGAGATGTATATAGACATATGTATCTACTGAAAAACTAGTGTTTATCAAATACTCCAAAATTGTTAATACAATTTTGTTTTAACTTGTATAACATTATTTTAAAGAACTCTGGTGTTTTTATAAGTTTTGCCTAAATATTATAAATTAAAATGTATTTAAATTGCTTCCCTTGCCAAAAACATCATGTAAAGTTTCATTATATGGATGCATCTTTTTTACTTGGGTATGACAATTACATTTAATACCTCCTATAATATCTTTAAATTATTGGCTGTTGACTGTGCCATAATTAGTTAATTATAATAATCAGTATTATACACTATTCTATAAAAGCTGATATTCTTAGTTTGTTGAATAAAGATTTATTATAATACTGTTGATGTCTAAGATAATTTCCAACATCCTGTATTTTTAATTTTTTTTAGACAGATGTATTTGAAAAAATCAGTATATCATTTAACAACATTGGTAATATTAAAAAAAATACTAATTAACTAAAATAAACTATATTTATCAATTCATCACAATTTTAGCCTATCATATGTGGTTTACACATTAATACTCAATGAAACTTTAATTTAAAAATTATAATTATATTATTAAAAAAAATTCTGACTAACTTATTTTACATAGTTGTTATGCTTTCAGCAACCCCTGAAATTAACCACAATTTTATAATTCTGAATAATGGAATTACTTACCCAAAATTCTTATAGTATGCTTACACATCAAGACTCAAACAAAAATTTTATACAGATATTATATTATAAAGAATTACATTTATGAGAAAATTATATTATAACAAATTACATTTATGAGAAAATTATATTATAAAGAATTACATTTCTAAGATAATTATATTATAAAAGTTGTTGGAGTTATAAATTTTTATTTTATTACTTATTGCCACTTATATTATAGACTACCTAATCAAATGCTAATATAGACCAAATCATAAATATGGGATAAGTGATAGAAAGGCAAACATTATTATAGCTGTTAAATGTAGTTTGTAATATTATATTTCTGAAACAGTCTAAAATATACTGATTTCAAAACTTATAAAAATATTAAAAAATAGTATTTGTTATACTATATTAGTTTTGTCTCAATAATTTATCATACCTTGCATTCCTTCATTTGCTCAACACTAATTATTCATCAGTCTTGGAAAACTATGTCACAATACTTTTTATACCTGATACAGTATTAGTGACATAATTTAATTTACATGAATGTAATGGTTATTAAATTAGTATATATATATGTTTATAAAGATATTAATATATATTAAAAATATTTGCATGATGTATGTGTTGGAATGTATTTGTATTTAATTATAATGACAAAAAATGTGAATAACACATTCTAACAAAAAACGATTATACCCAAATAAGGTAAACATTTTTTATGCATTGTTTAACATTCTTTGTAGCAAAATAACAAATTTTGGCCATTATTGTTGACAATTATCTGTTATGATGAATTAATCAAATTATTAGCTATACTAATTAATGTAGGTACATGTTTGCTATATATTGCTCACCATAATTCATATTTATTGTTAGCTGTAATGTATACATTTAACTGCTGATTAGACTACCTAACTATGATCAGGACATAACTATTACCAAACACATTTTACAAATATTTACTGCACATTCGAGCTAACTTTACTTGAATTGTATTTTCAACTAACTGTGGTTGTATTTATTTTCAGGCATTTGCTCTAAAACGACTTGATGATGTTGTGGATATGTTTTGGGCTGAAATATCCGATTCAGTGGATAAAATTGAAATGCTACATGAAGACACTGAATTTCAACACTCGAAGTTGGCCGCACTTTTGGCTTCAAAGGTTTATTATCATCTTGGGGAATTTGAAGACTCACTTTACTATGCACTATGTGCAGAACATCTTTTTAATGTCAATTCTACATCAGAGTTTGTTGAAACTATAATATGTAAGTATGTTTGATGTTAGTTAGAAAAATATAAATATTATATAATAAAAATAAATCGGTATGTTAAGTGTATTTTATAAAACAATTGTTAACCATTAATTATTAGTTCAATATAATTACACATGTCTTAATTTTAATCTAGATGAGTTGTACTTGCATTATTGCTATTTTAAGTATTTCTGTGTTTTTGCTCTCATCAAGTTCTTGTTTTTGTTATGTAACTAAATTTATCCATTTCATCGTAATTCAGTCCATTTATTTAGTCAATTCTTCAGTGTTGTTTATTAAACCATTGTATGTCTCAATTCTGGATTTATAACGTCAATGTAATCTAAAAATATATATTTTTACTGACTGTGATGTTCATATAATATGTGTATATTAGTAATATGGTTCATTACATTATAATAAATTCTTTCAAGGTTAAGAAAATTTTTATTCATTTGAATGATCTACTAACAAATTCTCTGGATATTTAGCTGATGTTTATTTTATACCTATATTCTTAATAATACCTTTTCGTAGCACTACATAAAAACATTAACTATCAATGTATGCTTTTAAACTTTTCACTGCAAAGGGCTATTTTAATTTGTTTTGATAAAGCAATCACGACTATCTACACTAAACAAAACCTTTTCTTGATTAGGATACAGATTTTAGGTATCAAAAGCTCCAAATTCACCAGTGCCATTGTCTAAGCGTGTCTCACACTGTATCCTAGACAAATTCACCAGTGCCATTGTCTAATCGTGTCTCACACTGTATCCTAGACAAATTCACTAGTGCCATTGTCTAATAATGTCTCACACTGTGTCCTAGCCAAATTCACCAGTGCCATTGTCTAATCATGTCTCACACTGTGTCCTAGCCAAATTCACCAGTGTCATTGTCTAATCATGTCTCACATTGTCCTAGACAAATTCACTAGTGCTATTGTCTAATCATGTCTCACACTGTGTCCTAGCCAAATTCACTAGTGCCATTGTCTAATCATGTCTCACACTGTCCTAGACAAATTCACTAGTGCCATTGTCTAATCATGTCTCACACTGTCCTAGACAAATTCACAAGTGCCATTGTCTAATCATGTCTCACACTGTCCTAGACAAATTCACTAGTGCCATTATCTAATCATGTCTCACATTGTGTCCTAGACAAATTCACTAGTGCCATTGTCTAATCATGTCTTACACTGTGTCCTATACAAATTCACTAGTGCCATTGTCTAAAAATGTCTCATATTGTGTTCTAGCCAAATGCATCGATCAGTATACGAAATATCGGGTGCTGCAATGGGAGTCAGGAGACGACACTGTTGTGATGCGCAAGACTAGTTTCGAGGGCAGCAAGGGGGACGCTGGAACCTTCAAACGGCTAGAACAGGTTGTCAATCGAATGTTTGAACGCTGCTTTGATCACAAACAGTATAAACAGGCGTTGGGCATCGCTCTTGAGACACGAAGGTCGGTGACAGTGCTCAATCCTATTTATTGTTATTATATTACAAATTATTTGTCAAAAGTGATTTTATGCAGTCAGAATATTTTTAAATAATTTTTTTAGGTAATTAAATAGTTTTAAATATCTAAAATTCAGGCCTGAATGACCCAGAAGTCTCAACGAAAGAAATTTCCTGTGAAAATTAATTTTCAACTTCCCTTCATCAAAGTATTGCCATTTTCAACTATGTAATTTCATAATGATGAGCCTTTCGATAATAAATTAACAAACTATCGACTCACCAAAGTGGAATGTCGATTTTTATTTTTTGTTAAATTATTGTGTTAACCTTGAGTTACATAGTTTTTTAGCAATATTTTGATACACTAGCATTTTTCAGTGTCAAAAACATCAAAAACTGTCATTTATTTCTCGCTCTTGATCTTTTGATTTTATCTCTCTCTATCTCTCTGTCATTGTCTCACCCCTCCATCTCTCTCTCTCTCTATATATATATCTTCCTCTCTATCTTAAGTCTTTCAGTGCTTGTGTGTTTTGTGTCTGTTTTGTTTGTCTTGAAGAATACGAAATCTAGATCGACAATTTGAAAGTGTTTTTTATTTATTTTTATTTAGGATTTTGTTTATTAGGGGGATTGACATATTGTGAGTATCCTTATCGCATACGTGATTTCTCTCTCTCTCCTTAGACTGGACATCTTCGAGCGAGCGGTACAGGTGTCAGAAGACAAGGACGCCATACTGAGATACGCCTTCCGTATCGCCCTGACGATGGTGGACAACAGCAAGTTCCGGAACAAGATCCTCCAGGCTCTCGTGCGTCTCTATCTGCAGCTGCCTCAACCTGACTACGTCAACGTTTGTCAGTGTCTTATCTTCCTCGACGACCCACAGGTACTTGCAGTCCTCCTCCTACTCAGAATTATCTTGTATATTTTTTAAACGTAAACCGTTGGATGTTGCGTGTTTTTGTATTTTTACTGACTCTTACTAATTTTGATGTAGTTTGATTATTATTGTTCTCTGTGTATCTGCTGGTTGTGAACATGTTAGAATAATCACAGTTAACATTTGTAACAGATGAAAATACAATTCTAGCGACTGGTGCTACGACAATACTGTAATAAACGAATTTAACATAAACATTGTCATATCGATGAAATAGCAGATGTATTGGTCCCTTCAAAATCCTATCCAACGGTATTGTATGATTTTAGTTTATAACGGGATCATTTTGTGGTTCTACCATGTTTGTGACGAACATGTTGTAGTGAACACTTTAATTATCAGTTTTGTATACACGCAATACTGACACTGACAATAATCAAAATAAAGAAAATAGTTCTGAAATACGCGAGTTGAATTAGCAGAGATCAGTTGGGCATCAGGACGGTTCTATACCCTCAGTCTCACTTTAGCTTGAAATAAATTAATTTAGTTTTAAATAAACTATCGATCTATGATGATATAATATGTGAACTTTATCGACCGCATAATTTAATCTTGTTTTAACACTAGTAGATAAGATTGTATTTAATGCAGAGATCCAATACATCATAAAATATATGGATCATAAAAGTCAAAGTATTTTAATCTAAATGTCGGTAGGTTTATTATATTTATTCCTAAAAAATAGTCTTATTACTGATATAAGTTGTCATCAGACTGGTAACATTTTATAATTCTTGAGAGTTAATCAGTACATTACAATATTAACATATTTAGTTGAATTCCGTGCTTTGCAATTTCTTGCAGTCTTACTAAAATCAATATAGACCAATATTTACACTCCTGGTCTTAGTTGTCATTGGGAACCGGGAAAAGTCCTTTGGAGTGCTGCCACTCCCTTGCGTTTTTTCTTCTACCTGCGTTATTTTTCTGGAATGGGAGTGGCATCACTGAAATTACTTTAGTTTTTCAAGATTGGTAATATGGAACTTTTTAAAATTTGGATGAAAATAAAAATCTGTTTATTAAAAAAATGTCATAAACATAATATATTCTCTCAACAGTTATTCTACATTATTATTTTTGTTTCAGTATTTAGATTGACATAATATAAAAATCGATTTCGCCTCGTGTATACCTCCTTAAATATATGTATAATTATCCATATTGGAATTTAGAATAACATAGATGTTTTCAAACTGTACTGACGACATAAGTGTGTTTATCGATTGTATTCTCATTGACAGACGACATAAGAATGTACTGTATTTATTAATCGTATTCTTGATGACAGACAACAGCGGACATCTTGGAGAAGTTGATTAGCCAATCAGAAGACAGCACGGTCATGTCCTATCAGATTGCATTCGACCTCTACGAGAACGCTACTCAACAGTTCCTCCATCGAGTGACTACGGCACTCGCCCGCTCCCCGAGTCTTAGCAAGATGAGCAGGTACCATCTTATTTACTTACCTTCACTTCCCTTCCAAGTGCCATTTGTGATTTAGTGGAATGTGATGTTTAGAAATGACCTGCTGAAAGTTCCCTCGATCTTATTCAGTGCCACGGGTAATTACAAATAGCCCTACTACATGGTACCATTGAGTGAATTACGATTTCATGTTTATTATAACAAAGATGAGAATATTATTTAGTTACATTGAATTTTTAGACAAATACTACAAATACTACTAATTAAATAATATAATATTTTCCACATTGAGTACAATCTTTAATGTAACAAAGTGAATTGCACCAAAGTTCGATTTCTTAAGATTGAAGATGGAAACATAAAATACTTATATTAAGAAAATTACACAAAGTTTACATATCATCGGTATACTTGTATCTGTAACATGAACTGTTTTTCTCAATATTTTACATTTTTAACTCACTTATTATAAAAAAGCTGTAAATCTATATAATATACTAGAATTTATGAAATGATTTTATATACTAAAATGTATGAAATGCGAAAGAAATACATATTAAGAATTCTTTTAAATTAATAATAAAACATTAAAAACAATACAAAATGCACAATTTACACAGTTATATGTTATTTATTTCATGCAATAAAACTATAATATGCAAATTACCTCCACAGTAGTATGTATTAATTTATCGATTTAACGAAACATTAAAAAGACGTAATCATATTGGAGAAGGAGGTAACCTATGTATTTATAAGCTTTCTCTGAATGTGAACGTGTAACAACAGCTCATCCGAGTGGTATCAATGTTCCCCTATAAAGCAACCAGGGTACAGTACCCACCTCTTCGGCCACAACAGTTGGTAGCGATACTCCTGCCCTCCCATTGGCTGGAGTTGACTCCTCCTCCTCAGCTGCTGAACCAATGGCAGTGGAAGGCGGTGAGTCGGTCACCGTTCAGAGTAATCAGGAGACATCACCGATCGATTTGACCGCTGATGAGAAGATGATCAAGGACCGATTCGATAACCTCCAGTGTATCCTCTCGGGCGATAAGGTGGGTCCTTCCTTCGATGTTGTTTTTGTTAAGGAGTTAATAAGTTCTCGTAGATTCAAGTCGGATAAACGAATCAATAACTCTATTATGCATATGCTGTTAATACATAATTGGCTTATCTCACACTAAATACTTGTTGGTATTCTGCTAGTATGGTTGTCATGGCTACACTGGTGTATTTATCTCTCTCCAATGTCCAGGTTATTGAGCAGCACCTCCAGTTCCTGATCCGTAACAACAAGACGGACATAAAGATCCTCGACCGGATCAAGGCTGAAGTACGCAATTCAGTGACTCACAATGCCACCGTGTTGGCCAATGGGATTCTTCATCTGGGCACCACTTCAGACCAGTTCCTCAGGGATAATCTCGACTGGCTGGGTAGGGCGGTCAATTGGGCCAAGTTCACGGCCACCGCATCGTTGGGAATGATACACAGGGGTGAGTCATGCCAGGGTTGCTATGGTTACTGCAGGTCATTTGACGATACATCTACATCCACGTGGTACTGTAATAGTGCAAAATCCGGAAGACAATTTCTGGAGAAATAATAGTTATGTGATACTCTATAACTTGTTACTATTGAACTATGTTACTCTATTCTATAAAACAATGTTAGATATCAAAGTAATATATCTATCAGTGTTTATCACTGTTTAATTTCAATTTCCTAATCTTGAATATTCCTCATATTTATATGTTTTATATTATTATTTTCATGTTATTAATTATGTTGAAATATTTTCTGCAATATTAGTTCAACTACCACCAAAGACATTAGAATAATAATTAAGCGTGTCATTGCGTATGGTATGCGTTAGTGAAAAGTGAATTGAACACTATCACGCACTGTATGAGGCTGACCAATAAGATTCTAGAACGGAACGAAAATTTGCTTGAGACATGTTCCACTTAAAACTATATTACAAGTTTTAACTTAAATTTTTTTTATTTTAAAAAACTTTTCAAATGTCGTTTTTAAATTATAAATTTTTGACAAGATATTAAAATTATCTTTCTTATACAATATTATTTTAATAAGTTAATATTGTCAGTATCCGGATAAATTGCGTTCAAATGACTTATCTTTTTTGCCTATCATTTCACATAAGCAAAACAAAAAGATTTTCTTTTAGACCCTATTTCAAAACTATTAAAAAATGTAAAATAATTCTTCAATATCCAAATTTTACATGTGGGCCAAATTATGTGTTTATAACTGTACTATTTCCCGAGCTATAGAGGTTCAAAACACCAGTTTTTACACAGAAAATGCGTATACCTCCTTCTATCCTCCTTTCTAGAGCTTTTGTTTACTAACACAGAAATAACAGTTTTAACGCTTTGCGTTCTGTCTAGTGATATATTTAAAGTCTATGATTACCACCAATATAAGAATTCTGTTATTGTTGTCAAATGTAAGTCAAGAATGATATATGTTTAATTTTTCGTTTGAATCAAATTGTTCGATACATGTCTGTAAACAGTGATGAGTGAGATACGGTGTCTGTCTACCTTAGGCCATGAGAAGGAAGCCCTCAAGTTGATGTCGGACTATCTGCCCAAGAGTGGGAGCTCCGGGTCCGTCTATACGGAAGGGGGAAGTCTGTTCGCATTGGGCCTCATTCATGCCAACCATGGCGGGGACAAGATGACTGGTGGGTACCCGTTCACTTCTTGTCTTACTTCCATTGATGTACCATTTTGATTTGTGTACCACTCCCTAGTGCTATCTGCCTCTTTATATCACTATTCGTGTACCATTCTAAAATGTTGTGTACAATTCGTGTACCATTCTAAAATGTTTTGTACAATTCGTGTACCATTATAACATGTTACGTGTTGGATTAATTCTTAATGCACTTTCGATTCCATATTTGTTTAGAATATACTCGACAACTTGATGACGTGATACATTACTCAAAATGAGCTAAAATTAGACTTTCTTTTTCTGTCATAATTGATTTCACTCCGCTTCTCTCTTTCTTTCTTTATCTATCTTTTCTCTCTTTCCTCTCTTTCTTCATGTTTCAGAATACTTGCTAAATCAGTGCAGTGAAGCTTCGGCAGAACCTATTCGTCACGGTGCGTGTCTGGGCTTGGGTCTCGCTGCCATGGGGACCAGCAGACAAGATGTTTACGATCAGATCAAGCTCAATCTCTACCAAGATGATGCCGTTACAGGTAGGAATTTGGTTCATTTTTTGATAGAATAAATCATGATCAATATATAACAGTATTATATAATCATGTGTAAGAATTTAGAACAATATCAACCGTCCTAGGTTTATTTATTGATGGTATAAATGAAGATCAATATCTATCACTATAATAGTATCACATGTAAGAATTGAGGACAATAACAATCCTTCCTAGTTAAATTTTTTTACAATAAATTAAGACCAATATCTAACAGTATAATAATAGCATCGCGTGTATGAATTAAGGACTGTATCAATCCCACCTGGATTCATTTATTGATGGTATAAATGAGGCTAAATCTCTACCAGGATAATGGTAGACAGAATAAAGCAATATCAATCTCTAACAGTGTAATAGGATCTCGGATAAGAATGTTGTGTAAAAACACATGTATCACAAACTCTGCTCGGTACTTAGGTGAGGCGGCAGGCATCGGCATGGGTCTGGTGATGCTGGGCACGGGGTCGGTGCGTGCGGTGGAAGATCTCCTGAGCTACGCCAAGGAGACGGCGCACGAGAAGATCATCCGCGGCTTGGCTCTGGGGCTCGCGATGGTTATGTATGGCCGACTGGAGGAGGCCGACGAACTGATCAACTCACTGATGGAGGACAAAGACCCGATCCTTCGCTGGGCTGGCATGGCCACTCTGGGCATGGCGTACTGTGGCAGCGGGCACAATCCGGCTATTCGACGTCTTCTCCATGCGGCCGTCAGTGATACGAGTGACGATGTGCGACGATGGGCGGTCACTGCACTCGGCTTTTTGCTCTTCAAGTCAGTGCTTTCTCATCACTACTTTGTTAATAATAAATATTAAAGACATTATTCATCATACAATGCATTACTTTAATCTTATGAAATTTTGGTTTAATAAATATATATATATATTTTAATAGTTGAAAGTAAAAATTAGTAAATATCTGTTTGAGAGATTATTACTTGGAGAGTGTCATGCTAATTTTGTTATTCTAGCTTCCACTGAATTTCCTAAAAGTCTTTCCTGATTGGATAATGTTAGACAATTATTAGATGATCATATCAGAGGGAAAGTCAGGTATATTCAATTCAGTTTCATCTCTAATGTTACTGTTTGTGTCTATAGAAGTTCCCATGTAAATTTAAAATGTAATTTTTTTTGCCACCTCGTGGATAGTTAAAAATCCTACTTATTTAATTAAAATGGTCAGAATTGTTTTTTATAAAACGTTTGATTTATTTATTAATTTCGCATCGTTAAAATTATTTGAAGTTCTTATAAATATCCCTTGAAACGATACAATAACCTCATTATAATATTCTAAGTAAACAAAAAATAAAACGTGTATGGTATGGTTCCCTCCACAAGTGCCCTCTCTCGTATCCTGCTATCAGAACGTTAATATGTAAGTATGTTTCCTCCAGAACACCAGAACAAGTGCCCTCTCTCGTCTCCCTGCTATCGGAGTCCTACAACCCCCATCTTCGCTACGGGGCAGCAATGGCAATTGGACTGGCGTGTGCAGGGACGGCTATCAAGGAGGCTATCAGTGTCCTGGAACCTCTGCTCGATGATCCGGTCCACTTCGTACGTCAAGGAGCTCTTGTGGCCACCTCGATGGTCCTCATGCAGCAGAATGGGGTCACCTGCCCCAAGGTAACAGAATGATGCCTTCACATCACTATCATGTTATGTATGGTTGTTGTTGCCTGTAAATGCTACTGAAAATCATTAACTATCGATTTTCGGTTTGAAGACAACATCATTTCGATCAATAGCAGCTGTCTGTTTAGTATCGATTACCATGCAATAACTACGGCTGTTTTATTGGCCCTAATAATATTATTATTAGGTACGTCGTTTTAAATTGGTTACAATTGCTGTTTATTGATAAAACATTAGATGTTATATAATAATTCCAATAAATTTTCTCTTTGTTTTATTTTAAATAAAATAATGCACTGATGTAATATATGGATAGTCTCTAATATATAGCAGTTACCATAGTAATAAACATATATATAAGAAGTGTAGTTGTATACAGAAAGTAAAAAGTATAGAATAAATTAAATCTACATCATTATTTTATTTTACATTATTAAATTCATCCCTATTATTTATAAATATTCTTTATCCATTATTTCTCAATTAAATAAATATTTTATCGTATTTAAAAATATTGATCGTTTTATAAAATTTATTTTAAATTACTCAACAATAAAATAATGTTCCTCGAAATTAGGATTGGATTGGATTTGTTGATGATGGAATGATGATGATGTCTTCTTGTTCCAGTTCTACTTTTGACTAATTGTTGCATCTTGAATGTTCTGTCTTCGTTCAGTCAGTAGATTTCCGTGATCGTGCCCTCAAAGTGGTCTCCGACAAGCATGACGACCTTATGGCCAAATTCGGAGCTATTCTCTCGCTGGGCATTCTTGATGCTGGTGGAAGAAACTGCACCATTTCACTGCAGACCAGAACTGGTATGTTGTCGCCACTCCTTACTTACTTTACTTCAGTCTATTTCATCAATAATAGATGACCTGTAAATCTACGGTCCATCACCTAGGCAACGTCAACATGTCCTTGCGTATCTAATCTATCTATATATTATAACTCATTTAAGGCAATGTCAGGCAATTTAATCCTGTAAATCTACTTTGACCATCACCTAGGCAACGCCAACATGACAGCAGCAGTGGGTCTCTTAGTGTTCCAGAACTTCTGGTACTGGTACCCTCTGGCCAACTTCATCAGTCTAGCTCTTAGTCCCACGGCAATAATTGCACTCAACAAGGACCTCCGTATGCCACAGATCGAGTTCCGCTCCAATGCCAAGCCCTCCACCTTCGCCTATCCACCCCCCTTCCGTGAGTCTACCTACTTTCTGTCGTACTATCATATAACTTATAATTACTCCATATCTTGTATTTATTATTCAATAAACCGCTACAATATTTATAATACTAACTATTTAAATTAGTATGGAAAAACAACCGCTTTTAAATTAAGAATATTTTTAGACAACCAAAAAAATTTTTACACGATTTTAAATTCGTCCATTTTGACTTTCAAACTTATGTCTGCAATTTTGTACATACTGTTTTATATTTTTATCTATTTATTTCGGCTAGATAATTAGCTTTATTATGCAATTATTGCTAAATATAATTAATTTCATGGTGGTTCTCCTTTAGCAGATAATTGTGTTCACTAATACAAAAATAAAGCCTAGAAACAGTATCAATAGAACCATACTGATCTAATTTTTCATAAACAATTAGTAGATATCAAATCGTTACATTGTATTAAATGATGTAAACTGGTATTATCCCTATTTTTTATAAAAGACATTATCTATGCATAAATAATATAATATTATCTATTCGTAAATATATTATCAAAGATAATATCTATTGTAAATAAATTATTAAATATTTATGCTACAAATTGTAATAATAATATGTTTCTACGATAACACTATTAAATTCCATATTAATACCGATGTTACGTAAATTAATTAAAATTTCACGGCATTTCCTTCAAATGTTTTATCTCTTTGATAATTGTGCTGATAACTGAAAATGTAGTCTATAAATTATAGTTTTATTGGTGCAGTTTTATATTGAATTATGATATTTTAACTTTCCAAACATGTAGTCAATGTTGTTTGCTGAATTAGTTGAAGAGTGATCCTACTTTTAAACTTTTATTTAGTAATATTAGATAATGGATTGTATTGATCCGGAAATAATTCGAATTTAAATATTAAAGAAATATAGACTGACTTTCTTATTATAATTTGAAGACGGACATATCAATAAAGGCCGTGTTTGCATTCTTTGATACGACAACATACTATTATTTACTAAATTGGTAAAAGAATTAGTTTGCTTTGCTTGTAAAATATCAATTTCTCAATCAATTGGTTAAGCTTAACATGTGTCCCTGCATACCTCTTTTGCCCGCAATGACAGAGGTTGAGAAGGAGAAGAAGAAGGAGAAAGTGGAGACTGCAATTCTTAGCATCACAGCCAAACAGAAGAAGAAGGAGGCTGACAAGAAGCATCATCAAGAGTCGAGCAAGATGGATGTGTGAGTAACCAATCACATTTTGTTTTATTTTATCTTTTATAATTATCTTATTTATCCGAGTAATTAGCAATTATAAACTATTTTCAAAGTTTTATATTATTATTTCTATTAAATGAACCATACAATTGACATGAATCATAAGTGATATACAAGAACGACAAAGGTAAAGTTTTTTTGTATTAACTCAACGCAGTCGTCTTGATACAAACTTAACCAATTATACTTTTATTAACTGTATTTTATCTGCAAAAATGTTGTATTCCAAATATTACACCAGGATTTGGAATCTTACTGATTATTAATATATTTGTTATTCTTTTAAAGCGGATATCAGTTGTGGCATTTTAAAAATTTGGTAAATTATGGTACTGTAATAATTGCAACTTGATAAGAGAATCAGTATAACTATATATTATATCTTTAAGTTAAAAATCTACTCAACGTTATTATTCTCTCCGTTTTATTCTAGGGATACACCAGCGGCAAAGGTTACACCGGCAGTCACAACTAAGGATAATTCAAAGGAGAAAGAGAAGGAGAAAGATAAAGACAAGGATAAAGATAAGGATGAGAAAGAAAAGGAGAAGCTTGAAGAAGAGAAGAAAGAGGTGAGTGGGTTAATCTGTTTGAATTGTATTACAAAAGTGGGGGGCAAATTATACACATTTTAAATATTAATTTCAAAGCATATTTTACTTGTCAAGCTTAATATTTTACACAATTTCCACGAATGAAGTTTTGAATATTTTACACATTGTCCACTATTGAAGTTTTGAATATTTTACACATTGTCCACTTTTGAAGTTTTGAATATTATACGCATAGTTCACTATTAAAGTTTTGAATATTTTATTCATTGTCCACGAGTGTTTTATTCTGTTTTTATACTTTTCATTAAAATTTCAAGTATCATTTTAATTTAATAAGTAGCATATATAGTATGCATACCACCTTTTTTGTCATACTACTGACACAGCTACAAGAGTAGTATACAATATGAATAATGTATTTTGCAGCCGGAGCCTTCGTTCACAATGTTGTCTAATCCTGCCCGTGTGATGCGCGCCCAACAACGGGTGCTCAGTCTGCCTGACAGCTCCCGCTACACTTCGCTGAAACCAATCACCCACGCTGGGATCATCATGCTACGCGACCGGAGGCCCGAGGAAGAGGAACAACTCGTGGAGACAGTGCGCGGATTCGGAACCGGAGGAACCGATGATGAAGATCTACCAGAGCCATCACCACCGGAACCCTTCCAATGGACTGATGATGTTGAGACACCAGCAGCCCCTCCTGCCTCTAAGACTGGCAGCTCGCCTACACCCCCCTCTTAGGTTGCCCCCTCCCCTGTCACCTGCTCTATTTGACATCTGTTCCGCCGGTTCTCTCTTATGAAACAAATGTGTTTTGTATTGTCATTATATTATGGTAAATACATGTTAATAAAAATACAGTTTTCATGTGTGTCTTTTGTATTCAGTTGGCAAGGGTAGGATTGTAGCGTAAAAAGGGTCTAACTATTAGGTAAATTAGTAGGAAGTTTAAAACCTGCTTTATAATCTACATGCTTGCCTTGTGGTAATTATAGTTTTGGAACTATAATTTCAAATCAGAAAGGGTACTGATTGCAATGACACAGACCCTGTAATCATGCGTTTAGTCTTAACAATAATCTAAGGACTTCTTATTATAAAATCAATTATATTTTGATAGTGAACCTACCCTCTGAGGAAGTCTGTTTATATCAATTCAATATAACACTATTGATGAAAAGTGCCCATTTTGTGTATATTATAAATACTTACAACAACCGCTAAATAATTTTTTTTTAAATCACTATTTTCTGGTACTGTCATTGTGTTAGCAGTGGTCCTAGTTAGTGGTGTTTTGTGATATGGTCCTTATCTCCAGCAACATGTCTCAATCATTTACTCAATAAGAAACCCTGTCTTTTCTAAACAAGAAAAAGATTAGAATATTTCCTCAACCAGGCTATTTTTCACAAAGTGCTAATCTTTTTCTTGTTTAGAAAAGATATCAGGGTTTCCATTTCGAATTTGGTTTTTTGATGAAGCTTCAAGATGGATTTTATGCGTCTAGAATATTTCCTCAACCAGGCTATTTTTCACAAAGTGCTAGACGCATAAAATCCATCTTAAAGCTTCATCAAAAAACCAAATTCGAAATGGAATGTTCGGAGTACCATCTATATGACAACCACGTAAGGATAAGCACAACTGCCACTCCTGTCTTCAACATCGAAGGCTACTGTGCAATTAAAACCGGATTGAACGTGTGTTTACGAAGTGTCGATAGCTAACAACGATTATATATATATTATACTATTACATATAACTCCACAAATCACCAAGATTAGATCGTGTAGATCGTTATTTAAAGATTATGAAATAAAGTTTTTTATTTGGAATAAATTATATATTCATTAATTCTCACTAGATATCCGATACCCGATTGTTAGGTTATAATAAATGTTTTTGAAACAAGGATAGTACAACCGTTAAAAATCAGCAATGTCAACAACCCCCAGCTTAGAGTTTAATAAATTATACAATTTAGGTTGCCAATCTCTAATACGCGCCGAACTCTCTGAAATAATTGTTTAGGTCATCGCTACTACATATGTAGGCCCTATATAATAAAACCAATTAATTATTTTTAATAAGTATAGTGTAATTTTCAACATGTAAAAAATATACAAAAATCTACCGTAATTCTACAAAAATTAAAATATAACCTAAAAGAAATTTTCAAATAAAAAATATACTTGAAAAGTTATATATATAGGCTTATTCGAAAAAAATTTCATTTTTTAATATTTAACAAGACATATGTACAAAATCATAAATATTTCAGGATCAGTATAATATTAATTTTACAACAAATCGGATTTGAAAAACAGTTCAGGACTGATCAAAACTTTATTCTAATTATGTACATGAATCTTGTTCTATGAATATATTTATTAATTAAAAATAGACTTAATGATGCTAATGGATCAAGTAAAATATTCTCTCCCTTGTATACTTGTTTGGATGTTTCCCTTGTATTACTATATAATTACTGTCTTTAATACTGTATTACGTATATTAATTAGCTTTAGTCACATGTACTTGATTACTAGTCGCTGTTAGCTGCATTTTGTTCAGAAAAATACTTGCAGAAATATTCAATCAGATCCACTGGCAGTCTACTTTACTATAGAGATCTACTGTGTTTCATTCACTTCTCATATGTTTATTAAATAAGTCTATGATACTATGTGTTCATTCGCTTCTCTTTTAATTCTGTACGATATGGTAATAAGTGTATTTATTAATTAATTAAATGTGCATATAATGGACATATAAATAATGTGCAAATAACTAATTATATATGCACATGAAATGGGAATCCAGGGTGCAGGTTTTACAAAATATTTAACATTAATAACATAAATACAAATAATTATACAATTTTACAATAGTTGACCTAGTTTGTTTAACTACAGTTATTTGACAACAATTGTCGGTAATTTACACATTAATAGATATATTATAAAATACAAAAAATAATTTTCATTTAGCAATTAAATTGTTTGTAATGTTTGCACTTTATCATACAGTGGTTGGAAAGAATATATATATATATATGATATATCATACAAATGATGCAAATGAATGTTACAAGAGATATACTAAGAATACATCCAGATTGTTACAACCAGATTTAAATAAAATAGAAGTTATGTAACTACTATTTATGTCATGCATATTACTCAAAGTAGCTTGAACAATCATACAAAACAGATTCGGTTTTAAAATATAGTAATTGAAATAAATTTAAACTTTTGAAATGCAAGTGTATCTTCGAAAAATATGCCGTTTCGATAAAAACGGTTTAGAAATATTAACAAACGTTTAGTTTAATTTTAGTGTTACTATATTACTAATTTTTAATCAAAAATTTAAAACAGAATTTAGAAAACTTGCAGGACGTACTACATTTGTTAATAGAACAGAATTGTTTGGTGAAAAAACTGAAGAAGAAAGTATCATATTTACGGTAAGTCCAAATTCTGTGTTCAACAACTCTGACTTCATGTTTGACAACTCTGGCTCCATGTTTGACAACTGTGGCTCTATGTTCGACAACTCTGGCTCCATGTTCGACAACTCTGGTTCTATGTTCGACAACTCTGGCTCTATGTTCGACAACTCTAGTTCTATGTTTGACAACTCTGGCTCCATGTGTGACAACTCTGGTTCTATGTTCGACAACTCTGGCTCTATGTTCGACAACTCTGACTCCATGTTCAACAACTGTAGCTCTATGCGTCCTATTTTAGTTGATTGTCTTTTGGACATCTTGATTTTTTCGTTTGACATTTTGCGTGGTTTGTGTTTAGTCGAAAAATCTAAAATGTTTAATTTGCTTGTAATTAATTTAAAATTAAAAAAAAAATTATATGAAGTAGGATAAATGGAAATTCAGAATTCAATTCTAGTTTTTAATAATTAAATATACAGCAAATTTATAATAAATAAATGGAATAAAAGAGAAAACGTTGAAATTCATTAACTTTGTTTTTAAAATATTGAGTTTTATACAGGTGGAAGCTAATTAAATAGCTCTGAAAGTACTTGAAAATATGCAGAATTAAGAAAAACTGAAATTTTTTTTTATATAAAAGCAGCATTCGATATTACCACTGACAATCAACAAAATGTTTGCACTAATTGCAAACCACTTAAATGTAACCACAATTTCGTTTCTTTTATTTTGGAGCTACAGACACAAGGGATAACGCAATCGACTCAGAAGTGAAGCACACATTGCAAGAAATATGTTAAACGTTTCGTTGTCTGCATAATATTTTTTTATAAATGCAAAGAAATGAAAATCCCTACTAATTTTGAAAATGTATTTCTGAGCTGCAGTTACATTTGTTCTACTGTATGCAGTTAAAACTCTATCATCTCAAATACCTATTTTTTAACCGATTTAACCGACAGCGAAAAAAACACCGCAGAGCTAACATGAACCGCTAACATGTCCGGTGCAGTAGTTAGGATTAAAGCATCAGAACAATGAAAAACTAAGTAAGACACAGAGATGTGTGCAATCTTGCACAGTGCTTACAGTGTTTGTTTCGCTTCTATTTCATGGATAAGTGATTATAGTTTTCGAAACTAATGGTCATTAGAGATTTAAAAGAAGTAAACGTAGATTTCATTATTGTTAATTAAGGAAAAGTTTCAAATTTCGATATACATTCATCATAAAACAGATACAGATAAACCCAAAATATAATATTTATTTATATTTTAGAATGTTTATTTATTTACCAATCACGTGCATGACAGTGGTCGGTATTATCGCACGATACAAACCAAATATACAACAACTGAATAAATCACCTGAAATGGATATTTAAAAAAATGGACTGAGAGAGATTTCATAAAGGAGTCAATATTCGTAGCATTGACCGAGGCATCTGGTAGATTGTTCCACAGAAGAGTGCCTCCTGGGAAGAACGCGTTTTGATAAATTGATGTCCTAGTGTGAGGAATCAGGAGTCTTTGAGTATGACCCCCGTGGTGGAATTAGATGCTGTAAGGAATCACTCACACTTATGTCAATCAGATCATTTTGAATTTTGTACATCATTGACACCGATTTGAGGTTCGAAAACATTTCTGTTACGCTGCTTAAATGACGGTAATCGCCTGTGATGAACCTCGCTGCCCTCCTCTGAACTTGTGTAACTGTTCGATTAGTACTTTCGTGTATGGGCACCATACTGTTGAGGCGTATTCCAGTGTGGGTTGTATACATACGTCAATTAGCATTTTGCCTTAACTGGGGTGGGCAACCGTTAAGGTTTCGTCTAAGAAAGGCTAAAACAGAGTTGGCTTTTTTTGTTATGATATTTATATGTTCAGTCCAGTTGAGCCTGTGGGTTATTGTTATGCCCAAGTATTTAACCAACTTTGCTTTAGTGAGCGCATGACCGTGAATGCTGTGAGTTCCTCGGGTGTTTCTTCTCTTTGTCGTAATCTATATAGAGAGCTTCGCATTAAGTTGATTTGAATTTCAGCACACATTAATCTTCCCAAGCTTGGAGGCGGTGAAGATCTTCTTGCAACATTTGTTAATCGATCTTCTGATGACTCGATTGTTCCGTAGATGAGGCTGTCATCGGCGAAAAGCCTTGTTGTTGATGTAACACAATCAGGAAAGTCGTTTATATAAATCAAGAACAACAGTGGTCCCAACACAGAACCCTGAGAAACTCCCGATATCACTGACAGTGCCCTGGTTGAAAACTGACAGTCTAGAATGACTAGCTGATTTTGGCCTTTAAGGAAGTTGTATATCCCATTCGCAGTTTTTCCTTGGATTGCGTAGTATAATGTAGCTTAAAGAGAAGACTTTCGTGCGGAACTACATCAAAGGCTTTAGAAAAGTCAAGGATTACACAGTCAGTTTGAAAGATGTTGTTGATGTTTAGTGCCAAGTCCTGAATACATACAAGGAGCTGAGACTCGGTGGATCTTCTGGCTTGAAAGCTATGTTGGACAGATGTTTATGCGTTGTAACTTTTAAGGTGCCTGATGATATATCTGAATACAATATGTTCAAAACCTTGCTTGCAATCGAAGTGAGTGACACTGGGCGGTAGTTAGACGGAATGGTTTTGTCTCCTTTTTTGTAGATTTTTTTGTAGACTCCTTTTCTTCCAGTTCGATGTGTCCGATGTTTATGGTCCATTCCGTTATACACTATGTCTTATAAGAAATCCTGCACATAAATATTTTACTATTCTCTTTCTTAAGTCTCGCATTTGTAACACTTGCATCGTCAAAAACGGTGGTCACCAGAAAACAAGACGGCTCAAAGCGCAAGACTGTTGATCTTTCGCCTTTGAATAAACATTGTAAGCACGAGACGTTCTTCAATGAATTTCTATACCACCTGACGAGACGCGTTACAGTGATGCTTAGAAAAAGTAACGGAAGTCTGTCCATCACCCCATTCAAACAGATGACGCTATATACCTGTGCACCTCAAGGTGACAACGCGCATATCCGTCGTTTCGATATCTGCGGGGGCTTCGGCTCCTCTGACGGGGATACCGCCAGCACAACAACAACTCTGATAGTGACTCGCAAGAGCACTGGTAGAGAACTATAGATTAGATAATCTTCTTCATCAGATCAGAAGTAATCCTCAACAAGCCAACAAGTTTAAGTTTGCGCAGCGTTGAATCCCATAAGAAATATCTGGACGGCATCCGTTATTTCCTGACGCATACGTCCACAACAGACATCCGGTCTTGGTTCTGTTTAGTGAACCACGTAACAAATTAGGCACAACTTTGAGAATTCATGAAACCTTTCAAGCTCTTCCTGAGCAATACATTCTAGGCTTCTAAGCTGGCAATAGTTGAAATAATCATTCACTGCTCGAGATATTCAAATCTCAAAGATGGACCTGCTTTCAGCCTAACTGATCAAAGCTTGGGTGTATCGCTACAATTGTCTATATCAGTCATAACTACAAAATTGGTACAATGTATAAAATTGTACACAAAGTGATTAAATAGCAATAATAAGGTACAATAGATCTACATCTATATATAGACCGTTTTATCAAGTAAAACATGAAATATAATCTTGTACTTTTAATAAATATAAACTTACCTGACGGGTTGGGTTCACTATAACTTATAAATGAAGGATGTTGAAAAACCTAGTGATCAAATAGTAAATAAATTTTAATCTATACAACATGTGATTATTACCATATCTAATAATTTCCTGAGAATATCTTGCCGAATAATGCAAAGGTACAGTAGATGTTAGATGATCCGAAATTATTACAATTAGACAAAGTGCCAAAGCAAATATCAACTCCATACTGAAAAGAAGAAAAACATGCTATATAACTTTATAAATTTACTATTTTCTAAATGATTACCGTACTGTACATGTAATTTTATTATGATAAATAAATTAATAAAAAGCAACGATGTAATGCCTTGCACTAATAATGTGATAATGTCGCCGTCATACAATTTCTGCCTATCTCCACTTTGCGCTTAGTGCAATAACTGCCTATCTCCAAAATCGTTATTTT
>JAUZND010029137.1:0-23318 GCA_034780555.1 Coelogynopora nodosa
TAATATATAAGTAAATAATATATAAGTAAATAATATATAAGTAAATAATATATAAGTAAATAATATATAAGTAAATAGTATATAAGTAAGTAATAGATATGTAAATAATATATAAGTAAATAATACATAAATAAATAATATATAAGTAAATAATACATAAATGAATAATACATAAATGAATAATACATAAATGAATAATATATAAGTAAATAATATATATAAGTAAATAATATATAAGTAAATAATATATAAGTTATAATATATAAGTAAATAATATATAAGTAAATAATACATAAGTAAATAATATATAAGAAAATAAGATATAAGTAAATAATACATAAGTAAATAATTTATAAGTAAATAATATATAAGTAATTAATATATAAGTAAATAATATATAAGTAAATTATATATAAGTTAT
Organism: Coelogynopora nodosa; assembly: GCA_034780555.1. Taxonomy (NCBI): domain Eukaryota; kingdom Metazoa; phylum Platyhelminthes; order Proseriata; family Coelogynoporidae; genus Coelogynopora; species Coelogynopora nodosa. The sequence goes on from JAUZND010029137.1 coordinate 422, forward strand.
AATATATATGTTATTTGTTAAATTGGACTAAATGCATGGGAAGGAATGGAGTGTAAGGTTTTGCATTCGGTTATGTTTAAATATACCATTATAGAAACTTGACAACGGATAAATACTGATCGACACAGAACCATATGATTCAGTATGTCTATATACACCAGCCTTTGATATAACATAGTCAAAATTTATCAAAATGCACGGCCGGTTTGAATGATGGATCACTTTGGACATTGGAACCGTGATGATAAGTTAAAAACAAAACAAATTAATGATTTATACGATACACCTGGACGAAAATATGATAAAATATTGAAATTCTCTTTCATATATATAAAATTTATTTAAAATACAATATAAATACTAACATACAAGTTTATTAGTGTGGATGGTTAGAGAATGTTATATTTTTATTATAATTTGTTTTAATTATATTTAGAGAACTAAGTAATTTGAACTTATAAAAGTATTTTATTCTGCTGTTTAATCGCAGTCAAATGAAATAACAGTCACATAATAATTAATAAATTTTAAAAAGTAAAAAACATCAGTTGTATATATGTTCGGAATGTACAAGTAAATACAAGTGTATATCGTTATAATAAAAAAACTACTCCACGTCCTTTTAAAAGTCAAATTTATTTTAATTATGAATTATATAAGATATAGAACACTAAATATAAAATTAATCTTTCATAAAAACTATTCGGTTATAAAGTCATCGATTTATTGTATGTCTATCGTATAAATATATAATATTCGAAATCTTGTTTAACAAATTGTTCTTGCAGGAATATATATGTGTCTAACCCCTATTAATATTTGGGTTACTTCAGCGCATTATTTATATATAATATCATAAATGAAAGATGTTATTTCAGATATTTTTCACCAATTTGATATACTCAATATGGTAGCGCAAATCACTTTACTATTGCCAATAGTAATACGGGTCTAGATTCGATCACCCTATATTCTAAGGCAGAGACGAAATCGCCAAGCTTTAACGATGTAACACTCTAGGTGTTGGTCTAGGTGTAGGCCACATTATATAATATACTATAATAGAATGTCATGAAATTGTGACGTTTGTCGCGTGTAGCTTGGCATTATCGTCTCTGCCTTCAGTCCAGAAGGTAGTGCGATTGACTTCTCTTTTCTTTTGTCATTAATAAACTGATTCGTAAACTGATTAGTAAACCGATATAAGTATTACTCCGTCGATGTAACCCTCTCTTTATTAATATTAGTCTGTTGTAGGCCACATATTATATACTATAATAAAATCTCTTGAAATTGTAGGGCTTGCTCAATATGCTTACATAATTATATAACAATCCAGCTATAAACAAAGCACTACTATACGTAATAACGCGTGTACCTTGGCTGTATCGTTTCTGTCTTCAGAGTCCAGGCCCGTATACTCTTGGCATTAGTTAACTCTTGATTATAAACTGAAATAGTGTCATTCAATTATAATATTAGCCCTAAATATTCCACCGAAGTAACCCTATTATCAGAAATATTTGTTATCTAAGTTATCGAAAATCTTGCACAGTAGCCCTATTTTTAGTAACCTTTTTTTATCCCATTTTGTTAATTTATAATTGTTTCATATAAATGTGTATTATTTTAAATTATTGTATTTAAATCATTCTTCCTAATAAAAAATAAAGTAAAGTAACACTAAATGATACTATGTATATAACCATTCGTAATATTTTACAACTAACATGTGTTTTTTACTTTCGAAAGTGTCTCCAATGCAATACTAAATTTTCAAAAATGATTAGAAGATTATATTAAAATGATAAAATAGGTGTAGTATATGCGTTAAAAATTAATAATGATATTCCACAAAAAATACGCTAACATAACAAAATTGTTTTAAATTATGTATAAACAGACTGCATAGCAAAATATTTAGAACACGATCATCTGTCAAATATACTATAGCTTAAAATAATTAAAATAATAAATTAATTATCTGATATGGCTGGAAATCAACAAACGATAACTTTTGCTTTTATTTTATGCTTTTAATATTGCGTGAAAGACTTCTCAAAAATGCATTAATAATTACTTTTTATTACTTTTTATTGTTTAATTTAAAAACATTCTTTTATTGATAAAGAAAGTTTTATTATTAAAAAATGTTTTATTATTAAAAAATGTTTTATTATTAAAAAATGTTTTATTATTAAAAAATGTTTTATTATTAAAAAAAAAAGTATTACAAACACTTTTAATAAATACGTTTGCCTTTATTTTATGCGAAATTATACCTTGTGATTATTTGTCATTATACGAAATACTTGTCATCATTGTCGACATCATTGACAAATACTTGTCATTATACGAAACGCAATTCGGTGAAACAATATGACACCCTTTAGGTTTAGGAATAACTGTTAAGCAATTATCCATATTCCAGCTAAACTTTGAAAATATATACAAAAAAGATTAATTTCCTTTCGCTAACAAAAACCGTCAGTCTAAGAAATATGAATATCAATTTCCGTATTATAGCAAAAAATACCTGAATAAGATTTTTTTTATAACATAATATCCACTATATTTTGACAAATAATAATGCTACGGTAGTATATCATTTACAATAGTACTATACAACAATTATTACAAAATACTTTTGATATTGTTTTAAATACTTTTATATTCCGTTTGAATTATTTGTTATTTATTATATATTAAAAATATTTATGTACTTTTAAATAATATTAATATTTATGTACTTTTAAATATTATTAATATTTATGTAATTTTAAATATTATTAATATTTATGTACTTTTAAATAATATTAATATCATTTTTAACGTTTTGGTAGATGCAGTGGCAGGAAATGTTTTTTATTTATCAGTCTGCACTCTGCAGAGAGTATTTATCAGTCTGAACTCTGCAGAGAGTATTTATCAGTCTGCACTCTCCAGAGAGTATTTATCAGTCTGCACTCTGCAGAGAGTATTTATCAGTCTGCACTCTGCAGAGAGTATTTATCAGTCTGCACTCTGCAGAGAGTATTTATCAGTCTACACTCTGCAGAGAGTATAAATTCTTGTAAGTTTTTTACATAGACCTTACCAATTTTTGTCAAACGCTTTTTTGACCAATCAATTTAATAATAATAATAAATATATACGTTATATATACATCATCAATTAAAGACAGTTGAGAAGGAATAACAAATGTTAATTAATATAATTAGTTAATTTGAGTAATTATAATAACGAATAATAGGAATCAATAAAAGAATACAATAAATTTATCGGCATATTGTTTTTTCTAAACTAATAATTTATAGGATGGTTGTTGTCATGACAGTGCTGAGAAATGTTATTATACTTAAATTAATTCAGTACATTAATTTAAATTGAAAAATTATTACGAAATTAAATAAAGTGATTTTATGTTTTATGAATATTAATTATTTGAATACTAGATTTACTGCTTGAAAAAGTTCATTGCAAAATTCCATGTTTATTATGCATACATGTATGTAGATATGTAAATATGTAAATAAGTACTACTTATTTATATATTGATGACAATTGATGACATATAGACGTTGTGTTTTATACTGATCAAATTATAGTAACACAAAAGACTTTGAAAACCGATGTAGACAGAACTACGATATATATATATTTTATTATTTTAGTTTTTCAGTTATATTTCAAAAATTGAAACCATTTTCATATTTAGGGACTTGCATATGCATATTTAGAAGCTAATTTATTTTCTTGCAATATAGTTAAGAATAATTATTTCATATTAATACTATATTTCATTTTATTCAGCATTAATCCCCATAATTGGGTAACTATATATATGAAGAGAGAAAATGTTTACTGTTAAACTAATTATGTTTTCCAAGAAAATTGCCTACGTCATACGTAACAATGTTGCGTCGACAAGTTTGCATAGAATATAGTTATCATTTCATTTAGAAAATGTCCTTCGTCTGTTGTATTTACTTAATGTATAACTTTAAGGTTGTATGGCAGTTTTTAAATGTATTGAACAATGTTGGTTAGTCATTAGTTTTCGATAAGTTTGCTCAATGCTTACCTCCCTACACACATTTGTAGTAAGTTGCAAGGCAAATTATTTTTTAAATATTTTTTATTTCAACTCTTTCCTCCATTCGTAACTTTTAGATTGTATTAGATTGTATTAAATTAAAATATTTTCAGTCAACATAATATAAAGTTATTTAAACTTCTAGATATTGCTTGGCTTTTAAAATATTATTTATATTAATTGGCAATTTAAAACTCTGGTAGGGGGTCTAAAATTCAAGTGAACAGAGGGGGAGTGTGGTTCAAATTAGAATTCCCCCCAGAAAAAAACTGCTGGAGAAGTTTTATTAAATTTATAAGGTAAAGCATGTATAGAGTTCAAATATTGATATAAATCCCGTCAACTCAAATTTTAAATAACATATTCCCAAGAAGTTAAAATAATTAATATTCAAATCATTATTGTAAGTATTGCTTATGCATTTAAACGGAACGTTGTGAACCAATTTAGACTCATTTAGACACATTTAAATGATAAAACAATTGTGACACACTTCACGGACATTTATTCATGATCTGCTAAATTAGTTTTGACACTTTGTTTGCGTTTAATTTTAAATTGTGTTTTTATTTATCGTTGGTTCTTTTAAATAGTTAATTTTTTCTTGTGAATTTCAAATGAATTATATATATTTGGCAAGTTTCAATTCATATATTATGCATACGCATATGAATTGATACGGAAAGTTGTGCATTAATTGAGACACATACATTGTTTCAATAAAATAGTAATTATCACACTTAACAATGGCAGTTTTTCATGCTCCATAAAATGAATCTAAATATATTACAATTTCGTTAATATAAAGCATATTTGTAGCATATCCCTCTTCCGTTAACACAGTTTATATAATATAAACATAAAATATTTAAATTTTTTATTAGAGACATATATTGGACAATCAGAGATAGGCCTATCTGGATTACTGAAACTGTATATCAGCAAATGAAAAACACTTTGTAAATGAAGAACTCTGTATATATGAACTGGTACTGTATATACACATTTAGAAGTGTCTCGATGTAGGTAAGTACTTTTTATGCATCCTAAATTTATATATATGGCGTTTTTACTTTATTGCATAAATATATATTTCAAATTTTTATTATTAATTATAATGTAAATATATGATAATACTAATGCCATATACATTTCAGTATTTACATGTAAGGCTTAGAAGAAAATGGCATCAAAGAAATTCATTCATCACGATTCATTTTGTTCAAATACTCAATCTAGTTCTCTCAGATCACAAGAAACCATTAGATGGAGAAGTGTTGCTTGTGGTGTTGGAATAGCTGTTCTTTTGGTTGCTAATGCTGGTGTTTTGTTCTGTTTATTCCGAATAAATTCAGAATTTAGAGAAGATCTGCTTCAGCAGTTGAATAAACTGAAAAATGATTTAATCGTAAGTGTTATTGAGACATGCATAATGTATTTATTTATCTATCATTTGTCTTTTCATTTTTTATTGAAAAGCACATTTCGGGGTATTACAAATTTGTTAAAGCTTGTCTTTTTTATCTACCCAGATTGGCTAACAGAATTTTTTTAATCAAATTTATACTTTTAGCAATTTAAATTATTGGCAAATATCATATGATAATACAAATGTCATACACATTTCAGTATATAGGCCTACATGTAAGTACTATTATAAAACGATTTCAAACAAATTCATAGAACACGATTCAATTTTCACATACTCGGCCAATTTCTTTCAATTTACAGGAAACCAATAGAAGTTAACTATTTCTTATGTTTATCTATTTTTCTAATTTTTTGGTCAGGTTATGTATAGTATTTGTTAAATTATTATTAGTTTTCTTCTGAAACGAATCCATTTTCTTGGACATTTTGATATTCCTATTTTTGTTATATTTCCTGGATTCCACTGTGTAATGTAATCCTTAAAGGCTCTATATTTTTAATGATATATGGACATATAACATAATACGTTATTTAAAAATTATTTAAGGTATTCAATATGTTAAAAAAGTCTAATAGAGTCTGTATAATTCTAAACTAAATGAATGCATATGTTAAATCTATTTTACAATGTAGAATTTTCCATTATAAAATGTCAAATAAGATCACATTACTTATCGAGTAGAACATGTTGATTAATTTAAAAAACTATGTTATTGTTAATGTTATGGATAATATTATTAACACTTTGTTGTTTTTAGAAAGGAGATATAAATATCAGAAATTCCCCAAACATCGTAAGCTTTTTTTCAAACTATTTACTGTGTATTTCAATTGTTATATGTTCTATAATTAATAAATTGCAATGTATCACATAAAACTGTGTGACAATATATTTTCAAACCAATTAATTCTATGAAATTTAAGAAATATGGTTTTTAAAAGTAAAATGGTGATTTCTTTCGTTTTTAATTATTTAATCAAAACATTTTTATACTTGATACCATGTCATTATATGTTAACAGCTTTCTGAGGTGCCACCTAATTCTGCCCAAAAACAGTTATATAATCCTAACAGTTATCGTCACATCGATTTTGTTAAAGTTGAGTGTAAACCGAACAGTGATTTATATGTGAGTATTTTTTAAATTTTATCTACAAACATAATGATCAAAGCGAAATTTATTTATTTGTCATATTTGTCTTTCAGGTACATGATTTTTTTCGTGTCAAAAAAGCTGAATATTGTAAGTTTTTGAAATTATTATCTGTGACATAAACAAATTGTAACACCGATTTAGCAAGTTTTATTGTGATTACTAAATATACATTTTATGTGTTTTTTATGCCTAGAACATTAAAATTATAATTAAAATAACTAATTTTGTTAATATAAATATATTTATTGAAAGTTATTGGTATTATTGTCACAAAATTATTACTTGTATTCGCTTAAATATATGACATAATATATTAACACGTTAATAATTGATTGCATTATTTATAACAAAATATATAATAATCAAAAACTTATATTATACATTATCAAGCAGTTTCAAATTTACAAATATTTTAATCTAATTTTGTATTTAGTATATTGTTAATTTAACCTTATTATTTAAAATATCAAACAACATTTAAGCATTTTTAAGCATATTTCCGTTAAACTTTTTAACATAATATAATTAATTTATACATTTACAATTAAATTAAGTAATTGTAAATCACAAATAAAAAAATAATATATATATATATATAGAAAATAATCATTGAAATGGTGTCAAATTTATTTTTAATGTAAAAAATATTTGTTTAAATTATTTTTTTTATGTTTAACCTTATAGCAAATGTCACCTTAGAATAAATTGACTTTTGAATAAATTCACCAAATTGAATTTTATACAAAATAAATTTACTGTTGAAAAGTTTGTAATGGTTCTTTAATTTTAACTACATATATTTTTTCTACATATTATATTTAACTGAGGTAAATACATATATATATATATATATATATATTATTTAACCATAAAGCTAGTCAATACTTTTATTACTATACGGTAAACACTGTAAATGAAGGTCTTTGGATCCATAGAATATCATGCTAAATCCGATCAACACAAATTGTATAAACATTATGTAATGTACTTTGAATATGAGTATGAGACGACACGTTCAGCCGAATGCTTAGGTACTACTTTATACTATTACTACCGATACGTCGCATATGTTTTTTTTGCATCTTAATTCTTTTATTTCTTATAAACAACTTGACTAATCGTTACAATTTTTTATGATAAATGTTTTACCAGAATTTGAAAAACGAAAATAACACGTTAAGTGAGTGAAGTGAACAAACGAAGTATAACCAAATTGAGGCGTTCCTAAATATAGAACTTATCCATATAAATAAGCGTATAGTGAATAGACAATGTTACAACAAGTATTAATATAATCGAGTTGATTAATGTTTGGGCTTCCCTTGGCAGCATTATTAAAATAAGAAAAATAGGAAGATAGCACTTGCTGCAGGTAAAAAGTGTTTTATAATATTTCGACTTGCGTCCTAATCATACAATGATTAAATATGTAAAAAAAAAAAAAACTAAACAGATTTATCATTGTATGATTAGGACGCAAGTCGAAATATTACAATACACTTTTACCTGCAGCAAGTGCTATCTTCCTATTTTTTTTATTAATATAATCTACTGAACAATATACAATAGCTAAAGAACATTCATAGTCAATAATAATATTAGGATTAAGTAAGTAGCAATTAAATAGATACATACGTATAACAAAGACACATATCATATTGTTACATAATATAACAGTGCAGCTATCTGCTAAACAATAGTTCATCACAGAGAGAATAACTCTTTTTTTAAACATCATTAGAAAAGATTATTTCTATAGATTACTGAATATCCAAATAAGAAAAAAAATGCAATGTTAATTAATTGCAAAAAGTATCTGCAACTTGAAAATGTTGTTTACAAATACCCCTGTTATACACACACTATGTAGGAATCGATACTGTATTCTTTGCGTGCATATATGGCAGTATTGTGATCTGTTGACATCTATTTTGTAGTTAGGGTTTGCATCTTGTAGTACGTCGTAGTCAGGCAAAATTCCATAACTCTTTATGGAAGCCTTCACCTTCAAAGACACCTTAGAGATGCTACATGTCGTTTAACATTGGATTTTTAAAGAGAACTTGCCAGCTCTTCAAGTAACGTAGTTGACAAGTAACGTAGATGAATATATTGTACTGTTCAAGGTAGAGGTAGCGCCATAAAACATGGGTGTCGTAATTGCTGTGTCCAGAATATTTCAAAATATTTTTAGGGGCTATGCAATGGTTCGTATATCAACTTGTGAAGTAAATCTTGACACACCGATGGAATGTTATTAAGTCTCCATTTGGTTCAATCGTGAAATATTATGATTTCTGACTTTCTATCCCCTCTCTCTGAAATTGAATTGTCAAAGGTTAACAACTTTACTTAGCTTGGGAACATGAGAGAAAATTGTAAACTCATAATTAAAGTCGAATACAGTACTATGAAGGGGTAACTATTAAAAACATTGGCCGTCATGAATTTTCTATACCTGAATTGTGTGGGAGTTCCACTAGCTGTTCAACTACACAACATAACCGACTGATGTCTCGGCCATCTTGCTTGCCGAGGTATACCTGAACATTATCAATTTTGAAGTTACAAAGAGTTCACACTTTGGTACAATATTTATTCGGCATTTTGCCAATATCTACAATGAAAACCACAAAGCCTTCGATATGTCTCCCAACTGTTCGTCGACTGTAACATATACGCCAGAGATGTAACCCATTTGCACCACCTGATAAAAAGGTCTAATATCATCTGACGTTTGGAAGCGAGCTTGTCACTTTGTTAGCATCAAAGTCTTGTATGTTTGTCGCTTGTAGGCGAATACGAATGTTCATGCGACGAGAGCTGCTCATTGCCTTCGTGTGACAAACGATATATTCCAATTAGCAGAAAAACACTCAAGAGGGCATGTTGTAACACGATGTATAGTCACTTTCTCTCCAACATGTTTACATTTTGATCGGTAATAACAGATGTAGCATAGGCATCTACTTTCTGAACAATTATTTGCATGATTTCATTGAATAATAATTGAAATAGTACAAAACTTGAATTTAGTCTTGGTAAGGGGAGTAGATTATACCGATCGCAGAAAGCATAGTGTCTGCGAGTTTAAAGTTGTCAGTGACGATTTTTGCAATCAGTTGATGTCATCGTTAGCTGATCGACTTCGTCTACTTTTGCAATAATTACTATATTTCCGAATAATCAAGCCAGTCTATCAACGTTAACCACCATGTAAAATACAAATTACAAATGATTAACTTTTTTATGAAAAAATCACATGGAAACTTCAAATCAACATGTGCGTCGTAATAGGATTAATTAACGTAGTTTGCAAATTTGATCCATTCAAGTTTTCGTAAACATTTTTTTAGTATAATTAAATTGTATTAATGATAACTAGTGGAAATTATGTTTATTTTGTATAACAGTTTTATTTTACAAAAAATACTCTAAATAATAGGTAAAATTAAATACTCTTAAAATAATAACTTAATTGTGTAATAGATATAATTATAAATAATTAGATCTTTAACAAATATATATTCGTATAGTTTTTATTTATTAGTTCATGGTTTATATAATTTTAATATATTCGTTTTAGCAAAAAGTAAGAATGAGGTTTTTATCGAATGGGATAAAACTTGTAATAATCCAAATTTTGGAGTGAACTTCCGCACCAGCACAATTCGGATAAACAAAGCGGGTCTCTATTTTATAAAATTACAGGTAAATTTCATATATTTTGCTTTTTGTTACTTTATATCAATTAATACAACGTAAAATACTATAAACAAATGCAACATTAAAATTCTAAATGAAACTATGTTTTTTAAACATAAAAATGAATATCGAGTTTACTATCAGCGTTGAAACTGTTTACAAAATGTTTAAAAATTAGGAGATATAAAGAAATTAATGGTAACTATTCTATTTTTTAAAGCATTTTGCATAATGTTTATAATATTTGTTTATTAAAACTAAAAATCAAATAGTTAATCGAATATTATACTATATAAAATATAAATATATTATATACATTATATTATAATGAAAATATAGAAGTCTATGAAATAACTCTAACATAATTCAGAAACAATAAAATATGTTAATCCCATATACCGTACATCTATAAAAATAATAGAAAATAATTCGTATTTGTTTAATGGAAATGTATATCGTATTGCAAGAAAATAATATAAGTAACAAAATATGCGCAAATAACATAATAAAACAATTATTTTATTATATTGACTATATTAAGATTTCAATTTCGTTAACTAAATTTCAATAGAAAAGTTTTTATCAATTCTAAACTTTGTTATTATTTTTAATGATGAAAACTTTTCCTTACTGAAAATAATTTGAACATTTTATATTTAAATGTTATGTTTTAGTATTGTATATACATTATTGCTCTATCTATTGCTCTATCTATTATCTTATATGCAAATTACATATTTTATCGTTCACAATTTAGTATTCTCCATTCTGAAATTATACTCTATACTTTATATAGTTCATAAGTGTAGCTGATGAGGCCTGAAAAAGTCGAAATCGTTAGCCTACTTCTAATGAAGCTGCCAATTTACCGCTGATAATATCTATCAGTTAGTGTCCTTGTATATCTTTCGCTTTTCTTAAATGTATATTTCTTATATGTTTTAATAGTTTTGTTAATATATTTAATAAAGCCGTATATTGATCAATTTTACTTGAATATTGTCCATCTGATCTACAATACGTTCTCCTTCTCGTTTTGATCTTTTTATCTGTGTATCTCTTTCTAGGTTACACCCAAAAATCCGAACAAATTTATTGTTTACTTTAGAGTTTTGATTAACCGGCGATTATGGCGAGTCTGTCGATCATCTCGTGTTAATTTCTATCCCTGTACAGCTCTGGGTATCACTGAACTCACCATAAATGATGAAATAAAAGTAGAATTTGAAACTGATCAACTGGCACAAGAGGTGGAGATGACACACTTGGAAATTTTTAAGTTAAAATAAATTAAATGTTGTATAATTCTTACGGCAAGAAATGTTATCATTATATTGTTATTATTATCATTTATTGATAATTTTCGAATATGAATAATTTTTACACTTTATTTAATATATTGTAATTGTTTAAGATATTAATAATTATTTTAGTATATATTCGTTATACATTATTTTAGTATACATTAGTTACATTATACAAGTTTAAATTTAAACAAACGCCTTTATTGGAATAGATTGTTTACTAAAATGTAATATTATACAATGTATACGTCTTTTTATTAATATTAGTTTATGATTACAGTATTTGATACTTTCTTAGAATGTTTTAGAATTATATGTATTGATAACTTCGGACACACACTCATATAGGGTATGTATTTTGCTTAAAATTACATTTCAAAATATATTTATGATATTTGTTATGAGATGAAAGTATTGTATTAATCTTGCCCCACACGATTTAAACTCATTTACAAAATATAAATATATAACTCAAACTTTAAATACAAATGTAGAATGATTGTTTTCAGTTGAAATAAACCACAATTTCAACTAGTTTTTATTATAAATTTCTTTAATTGAAATATTAATTGAACTAATTGTTTTGTATGTTCATGTGGACATGTTTTCACAATTGGTGGAGTATGCTTCTTGTAATTCTATCATGTTGTTATATCAAAACACAAACCGTTTCTATTTTCAATTCTAATTAGACCTTTAATTTTTTAACTAATTCAGTCAGATTTGAATAAACACACCTTTTTTCTGTAGAAATATCAAAATATATTTCGTTGCAACAAAATGAGAACATTTTAATTTATTACATTTTCGAACTGATCACAGAATATTGTTGAAATTTAATTGATACATTCCAAAATAAAATTCTATGTTTACTTCGTTGTGTTAGTGACGCTGTAAAATATGTGGCTATATTTATCATATTAAAACACCCTCCAACACCCCCCAAATCATCTAGAGAGCATGTATATATGTATATAAAAAAATATTTTTATATTTTATGCAAATTGACAACATTTTAAATTATGTTTTTTTAACATATTTAAACATATTTTGACTAACATAAACTAAGTTCTCCTGTTATTACAATGACGTGCGGGCATTCAAAATCATTACAAGTCAAATTATAGAATGTGCCTTCCTTACTGTTCCATATTTTTTTAAGTATACGGTCCTGAACCTTCGAGTGCTCGAATGCTTTTAGTGTAACTAAATTGGGGAAACAAAAGTATATAACCCTTTGACTTATAAAAGTGCAACATACAATACAATAGTACATTGATGTATAGTATGAAGTAGATCTTGAATTTTATGAATTAATAATTGTTAAAATTAATTGTATGCAACTAATATTAATATTTAATCTATTAATAATATAGAAACTGTAAATAATTTTCAACTTTTTGTCTAAAGATTTTCTCTCCCTATAAATATTTACTATAAATATAAATTAATTCGTATTACTTTTGTGTTTTCTTTAACGTAGTTACAATTTTCTGTAACTGTTTAATAGAACATTTCATACATTTTAAGAAGTTTTCTATAACTTTAAAGAATACTTTTTTTAAATTTTAATAACAACAATATATATTTGTATATACAAAATATATAATATAAGTCATAATAACCTACTTCCAATTGTATATTCAAATAACTATAAGTATTAACAAATTTCTAGAAAAATTGGTCTATGGAAAAGAATTATAAAACGTCCATAGTTTATCATTTGATAAATTTCATAGCCTTTGTGGAAAAGAGCGGGGAGGGTTAGGGACATGGAAAGAAGCCAATGAAACGTAGTAAACGTATAATTTTTTTAAAAATACGTACATCTTGTTGCTCTATAGTTATTGATTATTGAAATATTCAGCGAAAGATTTTGACATCATTAGATAGCCCGTGAAAAATCGAAGCATACAATATTAAACTCTTCAACTAATGTCTTAAATAATGTCTTTAAATATTTCATAAATTTTTAGAGAAAGTATATTCCTATTAATTCCGATAAAATTCAAATAAAACTAGATTATGATTTAAAATTCAACATTGAGACATTTGTGTTACGCTTTTTGCGTTAATATGGATCCCCCTTGAACTAAATATTATAGTAACATTTGACATTAGTAAATAGCCCGTGCAAAACTTATAGACACCAGCTAATAATATTCAATTGTTTTTAATAAAAACAAATATATGTTAGTAATTCCGCCTATGAACAAATAAACTAAAATGGACCAAAAATCCCGTTATTGTCAAATTTGTGTTAACATTATTATTCTATGGTTTCCCTTTTATAAAATATATTGCATTTTGCATCAGTAAATGACCCTCGAAGAACATTCTTCCAATAACTAAAAATATTTAATAATTTCTAAATAACATTATTTAAAGTTTCTTTTATGTACGTACATAAACAGAAACGAATTATAATTTTACCGTTTTTTTATAAAATAGTCTGCACTTTTTGCATTATGGTTCAATTTTAAGATAATAATGTACGATAACATTTGGCATCGATACATAATCCGTAAAAAACCGAATAGTATGAATAAAAAATTAATTTATTCGTTTTAAGTGAATAGACAAAACACAAACCAAATAACAGAACAAATAATAATAATTAAAAAACAAAAATCTAGACATTATTGTTTAGTATTTGGCAAATGTTTAGTATACAGCGCAAAAAACTGTATTAGTTACTGTCAGTTGTCTATATTACAGTCGATTAATATTGAATGAATCAAAATTTGTTAACAACTTTTATTCAACTAAGGATAACATTTTGAAATGCCTAAGATTCGTCACAGTAAAAAAATCATAAATTATTTCAAAAATATGAAAAAAGGATTAATACAGTATATCAATATAATTCTAATTAATTATTAAAGTTTCATTTTATCACACTTCTATATAAACATCTCCTAAGTAGTGTATGTTATTTCTTTTTATATTGCATTATTTTGTTATGTTATAATTACCATTTGCGAGAATAGACTAATCATGGGTCTATTTCTACACCAAAAACATAGTTTCTGTCAATTTTTAAAAATTGCCTCGCCTTCGTAGGAAAAGATACAACCAATAGCAATGTCCCAAAAAACTATCGTGTTAATTAATGAGGTATAGGCGCTGAAATCTTCATCCAGATTACGTAGATGTGCAAGATAAGAATATAAATTTACGTTTCCAAACATACATTTTTATTCGTGTAGGATTCTGCTTACATACAAGTGTCAGTGTCAGCGGGCAATTTGTGTGCGATCAATGCTCACAGTTATTAGAATCTCTATAATAGACTATAATATTATGTTTTTATTGTTCAGTAAAAATGGTAACCATAGTTAGTTTTTTTTAGAATATTGAAACGAGAAATATTTGTTGATACAATACAAATAACTTCAACCAATTATTTGATCATTTTTAAATAAAAATATGATTTCAAGTTGTGACTATAATGATTATAATCCCATAAAAGCTCTATCATCACAGAATAATATGCAAAGCGAAATTTATAACATCTATAATCGGAAAAGACAAACACTAGTTAGTCTAAGTATTTAATCTAAGATTCAGAGAAGCAATATTAGATTCAATTAAAAAAAAACTACAATCAATAACAAAATTGAATGTGATGATCTGTTAAAATTATTTATTGGTATTAATTGATTATATTATACTGTAGTTCATATATTTATAAATATTTTATATCTTTTTTTAAAAAGTTTTCAATACTGAACATTTATATAAATTACATACATTTATAATTGCAGTTTATTGACTTTTAATTTTACATAATTAATTAGTTTACAATGCTGCTAAAGGGGAACCACTTTCTATTAATTTAGAATTAATTATACGAATATTAAGAATAGGAATTAATTAATATTATCATAATATACGCAAATTTCTATCACTAAATTGTAAATTCTAAAATGAACATTGCATAAATTAAAAATTAAAAAATTATTAATATTTGATCTTGATATTTGTAAAAAAAAAAATTTTTATATTTTTAAATTTTATATATTAAAATATTATAAAATTTTCTGTATTTAGAAAGCAACTATTTATTTTACTAAATTAAATTCTGTAATAGTCACATATATTATTATATTAACAAATGACAGTATTCAATACCAACCTTAACATAACCACAAAAGATTAATCGAAAATATTGAAATTAAAACAAAGATGGTACAGATCGTGGTAAATGCCACCAACAAAATTTTTACATATTATGTAGATAAAATAGTAAATGACAACATTCCATTCCTCTCGTTAACATCACAAAATCAATGATATTTAGTAATAAAAAAGATTAAAATAATAAACGCGAGATTTGTTTATTTCCTGAATATTTATAAAATACAGAAACAATCAGCTTTGACTTTTTCGGTAATAAAATATATTATTTCTTTATATAAAAAACACATACATAAATATGGTACAGGTCGAAATACCAATATTTAATCAAATTCGCAGAAGTGCACATATAATTATTTAATAGGAGGTTTAGAGGAAGATGCAGGATTTTTGAAAGGGGTGATGGTGCTATTAAAAGAGGTACATTTCACATTATTTAACAATATTGGCTTATCTAATAATACAAGTGTAATGCACCATGATATGTACTCCACAATGGAGTCCAGGCTGGGTTCCCATCGGGGTTTACGTACAGATTAATCAATTAGAGGGTTTAGTGGTCGAATCTTCTGGAAACATAAAAAAATATACGGATATGTGTAACTACACCATATACTACTACTGTGGCAATATGTTTTAAACCATATATTGTCATTAATGACACTTGCTAACCTTTTATATTCATGGATGATTCTTGTCAACCTAGTATAATTATAATTCTTGATTAATCATAAATAATTAATTATTGAATAATCATAATTCTTGGTAAAGACCACGCAAGTCCTTTTTATGGTTTAACAAGGTTGTCATGAATCTTGCCGAATTTAATGCTGAAAACTCAACAACTAGGGACATTCTAAAAGTGAAACATTTTGTATTTGGCAGAGAAAATATGTTTTTGGGAACATATATTTTATATTAAATATATTTTAATTGGTTCACTCCACAGGATTGAAAACTTGTTGTTATACAATAGATTGTCATTTAATATAGTTTATTAAAATAGTTAGTATTTTTTAAATGATTAATAATTGAAATATAACAAAACAATGACTATGCAACTACAATGGAAATAAAATTAAAATACGTAATCAATATATGAAAAAAATAATTATATTAATTAATAAGATAATAAATAATTATTATATTTATGTTCACACAATTAGATGGCTAAAGGATATAGTTGACGACATATTTCAGAAAATAATATGGGCATTGTTTAGTAAATTGTTTCGAAGGCTACATTTTATTGCTTGTTATAAATTATATTAACATGAGTATTTTTTTAAGTATGCATACACATTTAACATCGCTTTTTTCAGATATTATCAATGAATTATTATTATATTTTTTTTTTATAAATTGTCAAATTTGTCATGATACCATATCTTTATATAAGACCTACTGTGTACACAATATATAAAAAAAAACTAATTCATTTTGTTTAAATACTATTATAATTTTTAATTGAAAGTACTATTTTTATCATGAATGGACGGACTTCTTGCTAGAAAATTATCTGTAAGCGATGAAAAATCGATTTTAAATATTGTTTACGAGTTGTTTATAATTTGTAGTAACCCATTAAATCGTATCAGTTATGGAAAACTACCAAGTTTAATTCTTGCTCCTTATAAGGGACAAGGATAATTATTTTAATTGGTATACAATTCTATTGTTAGGCCTCTGATAGGCAGGAATCTTGAATAATGTGCATTAAACAAGATTGCCGTATTTTTGAGATTGAAACTATATTAGGCTGGTGCGTGGGCCTAACATGAAAATTGTCAAGTCAATGATATATATACATATATAATGATGTATATAGTATATAACACACTTTGTGGGGCGTCTACACGAGCAAACTTAGTTGGCAAACTTGGTCGGCGAACTAGTTTGTTTTGTGTTTAAACGGTCCAACTTATGGCAAATTTAGTTTGCCGACTTAGTTGGCGAACCTTTTCAAAGTATTTAGCAGGTTTAATATTTTCTTCTGACTATATTAGTCGCATATTTTTTATTGGTTGATATCCTTCCTACTATGTATTGGAATCATTGATTAATTGATTAAGCAACGTAAAAGTTTGACAACTAAGTCGGTACGTGAAAACACAAAATGTTCGCAGACTAAGTTGGCAAACTAAGTTTGCTGACTAAGTTTGCCGACTAAGTTTGCTCGTGTAGACGCCCCATAATGTGCTTATCTTAATTAATATATGTATGCAATAATACATTATTTAAAAAGTAAATAGCTATAAGACGTACTATATGTCAATATTTATTATATATAATATTATACTTATTGTATCATGAAATATATATATTATATATATTGTATCATGAAATATAATTATTTTATGACAATCACAAAAATCTGATTATTAATATAATAGCCTACAAAATGTAATAAATAGCTATGTGCACACGAAAATAGACTATATTAAACAAAATAAAAAAATTGTGTCCAATTTTATTTTAACAAAAGCACAAAACTTTTTATTTTTATATCCTCATTCCAGAGTGCAGTATAATATACAGCGTACAATTTTGTTACTAGATATTAAAGATTAGATTATTTGATTTTTTGTTAATACAAATGCCATAAATAGGCTATAAAATGCAGAATTAACATTAACATGATTATACTGAATTAGCCAATTTTCAATATGACTAGAGCACACATTCTGTATTTACATTGTAATAATATCATGTAACAGAGCATATTATTACTTCACAATTTCATTGTACAGTTTATTATACAAGTTTACTCATACAACAAGTTTAACCGTTTTCAGAACAAATGCGTATAAAAAATTATTAATACAATAAATAAAAAAATTGTTACAGACACAAACTCTCAACTGTTTACGTGAACTTTTGATGTATTCTCTAAATATCAGACAGAAACAGCTAACTGGATCAATATTACGTGAAGTTTAAAAATAAACTATGATTATTAAAACTCGAAAAAGTGTTATTATATAGTGTAGTATAATATTTTGCACACCGATATGTATTACGTTTAGTTTTACACCATATGGTTTTATACAGTTCAATATTTCAATGAATAGTATAAAAACTTTTAAAAATAAGAACATTTATTTGGAAATTGGTTCAATACAAGTAAAATTTGGTATAGATAGAATTAAGATAATTTTAAGTAAAATAAATTTGATCATTTATAAATTATTCTAATTTAAATTATAAAAGACAATTAACATTAAATATAATTTTTCTTAAATTGTCAATTTTCATTTTGACTGCCATGTAAAATTATATTTAATAAATTATTTGTGTTGCATGTATTGAAAAATTAACGAAAAGTCATTGAATTATAAATGAATTATTATTGCAATTTATAAAATAACTACTCTTAGGAAATTATTAAGAAAATGTAATTGAATGATGTATGCGCATGTCACTGCTTGTAATGTTGTTGATTTCAATATTGGTATAAAAATGACATTTTATTGGAATCATGATGTCTTATAATATAAATTCGAGAGCAATAGAAAATCCGGCAAAGGAAGAGAATGTGAACCGAAAACCAACCTGATGGTTGACGCTCTTAATAAATACTGGACCAATACTCAACAGATTCATCTTACGAACTACGAATAATGGATCTATGATGCTATAAATGTTTTGATTTACAGGAAGTTGTTCTATCTTTCCTGAAATTAAAGAAAACAACAGCAGGTCCTGACAAGATACCATCATGGTTCTTCTAATTATCAGCAGAGTTTGTTACCAAAATATCAATCAGTGCATCAAGAAAGGAATAGTACCTAAACAATAGAAGACTGCCGCAATAACACAGATCCCTATATTTGAAAAAGCAACAGAAGCAATGAATTTCAGGCCAATAGTCTATTTTGTCCAGGATGACAGAGAAGCAAATTGTCATAAGTTCATCATAAATGTCATTATAAGCTCGGACAAACTCAAAGACCAATACGCTTTTCGCCCTTCAGGCAACACTACCTCCGAGATTATAGCCACCCTAAAATAAGCCATCAACATACTTGAACATTCCAAATACGTCAGGCTTATCGAACTCGACTTCTCGAAAGCCTTCGATACGGTAAGGCATAAGACCCTGTTTGAAAAAATTGGCATCATGAACATCCAAACCGAAATTTATAATGGGATATATAACTTCTTCCTCCTACATCAGCAGTGTGCGCAATTCAAATGAGAGTTCTCATCACAATCATCAGTTAATTGTAGACTCATTCAAGGATCAGCGATGGATCCAATCATGTTCTCAATTCTTGCTTCAGATTTCCACCCCAGGTGCACATGCAATAAACTAGTAAAGTACGTCGATTACACAAACCTCATCATCATCCCACAAACATGTTCAACGATCATCCAAAGAACTTGATAATATAAAAGGGTGGGCACCAGTTAACAATCTGAGACTAAACCACTCAAAATCCAAAGACGTGATATTCAATGGGCCAAAGTCAAAAGAAGAACCAGATGAAATCCAAGGAATCAAAAGAATTAACGAAATCAAATTCTTCGGTGTGAACATTAACGATAGATTGTAGATTACAATATACATCAGTACACTGATTAAAAAAGTAACTCGCCTCTTTATAACGCCATTAAGGTCCTAAAGAACAACGGACTTGAAGTTAACAGCTTCCAACACGTCTACGACGCTCTTATCAAAGGAATACAGATGTATGCAATACCGGCATGGTGGGGACTGACGACTCAAAATGACCGGGACCGAATATTACGTAACTAGTTAAATATCGTATGTAAAGAAGAACATCCACTCAGGCAGTATGTCAACTTTAGTATGTGACCTTCTGGTCGCTCCTTTGAATTAGAAAGATTTTTTTGTTAGAACATTACCTGATTTATAATTTCCATTTTTACTCTGCCATTATTCAACCAGTTTATTACTCCTCATGCCTAGTACATATAAAAACGTTTGTAAAATTCTGCTTTCCTTTAAATATTTAAAGCTATTATTTTAATATTTTTTATTTTTAAATATTGTTATACCTTAATATTTATCATTGTTACAATTTATTCATTATGTCATCATGTGGTAATCGTTTCCTTTGTAATTTAGTTAAAGTTCATTGCGATTGTTAATGAGACAATAAATAAAGAGATGCGATCAGTTGAGACTGATAAAACATAGTTAATAAATAAAACAAGTAGCCAAGATAAACAAACAATTGCAATTTTAACAACGTAAAATGTTAAAAAATATATGATAATATATATTTTGAACGTTATATATAACGTACTTATGTTGTTTAATAATATATAATTAATATCCAATAATTATAACATGTTAAATTAATACAAAAGTACTAGAAAAAGTTAATATATTAATTTAAAATGAGTTAAAATTCATTTTATTTGTTTATTTCATGTCATTTTAAATGTATACTTATATCGACCATTTTTATCGCCCTTGAAAAATCTCTTTAATTTGTTCTTCTTAGCTAATTTGAACCTTTAAAGTTCTTCAAATTTGTAATGTTTGTTAATCTTAGATACATTTACATTATAACAACCTTGAAAAATAGGTTCAAGTTCCTCCGTACGTGTCCTCCGGTAATTTCAGCTCACCAAAAAACTAATAAATGGAGAAGTATTGCGGCTAATATCGTTATATAACCGTTCTTTTAATTACGAATATTGGCGTATTGTTCAATTTATTTCGAATGAATTCAGAGTTTTGAGATTTAGAGAAGAGCTCCTTCAACCGTTTCATAAACTGGAAACTGATTCCCGAAAATCAGTTGAAGCTCACATGCTGGACTTCTTGTTAAAGTCAACGAATGTCGAGTTACAGAAACACTTCGAACTGATTGGTCAGTGAATTTTGTCGGCCAACAGAAATTAATTGTAAACCGTTTAGTCACATGATTAAACAGTCATCCAACAAAAGTCAACCGACAAAGTTCATTGTGAATAGAGTTCTACGTATAACAGAGATGTATATACTAACAAGTTTTTAGTTGTCCATTGAAGCTTATTTTAGCAGTTATAGATTTATTAATGTATATAACTTCACTTTTTTATTAAAAATATGTAACGCATGTTTACTCTCAGATATATGCTAAATAAGTTGACATATATAGCGATTAAAAAACATGTCCACTATTTATATGATGTTACAATTATTGGTTTGGATTATATTATTAATACCTCTTTTGATTTTAGAAAAACCATACAAAATCAAACGTACATCAGATATTGTAAGATTTTTTGTTCTTTTGTGAAACTTTTACTGTATATTTCAATTGTCAAATTGTCATTATTGTCAGACCATGTTAACTAAATGTTTTACACGTTTGCATACACAATAGCCCCTATATGTGTATAAAAAGAGTTTAATACCTTCTGTAGTACCATACAATAATGCTAAAAAACAATTATATAATTCTGCAATATTCATCATCACATAGATTTCGTTTAAGTCAAGTGAAATCCAAACAGTACTTAAAACTTGAGTATTTGTTTAATTTTATCTATATGAAACATGATTCCGTGTCAGAAAAGCTGAATATTGTATGTTTTTGAAAATAATATCTGTAACTTGAAAAAATTGTAGCACCGAAACCATAATTGTGTTTCTGTGATAATTACATATATATATTATTAATGTAGATGTCTGTTTATGTTATTTAATGTATTACTATAATTAAATCAACGAATTTTTATATAACAGACATATATATATGTAAAGTTATGGTTTATGGAACAAAATAACACTTGTTTTGGATTAAATATACTAAATTATGAATTGACACGTTACTAATTTATTGTAATATATTATTAGAGTAAATATAATAATAAAAATATTATAGTATACTATTTAACATTATATCAAGCGCTCTAGCAGTTTTAAATTGATATATTTTAAGCTATTATATTATATTATATTATATTAATTAATAATAACTATTATAAAAAACTTTCAAATACAATTAAACATTACGCAATTACGCATGAGCCAGGCGTCTCTCTCTCTCTGATCCTAAGAAGTTCGCTTCTTCTATTATATATCTGTGGAGTTGTCTCCCGAT
>JAUZND010029148.1:0-23317 GCA_034780555.1 Coelogynopora nodosa
TGGCTCATATTCAGCCATCTCGATGGTTCAAGTGGCTCAGGTGGCTCCTAATGAGCCATTAGCGGCTTATAGTGAGCCATCTTAATTTGTAGTGCAATAACAAAAATTAATTTAATTGGTTTTAAGAGCTAAATATGTGAAAATTACATTCCCATAATGATAAATTAATGAAAATCCTAGCTTATATAATAACTTGTATAATAGCTTGTATAATAAGGTAAATAGTTGCGTACCATACGCTGTTACGCCCGTACTGAGAGGTAATGAAATGTGCGTAATAACATATGATACGCCGTAAAGAAAGGGTTAATTTTGAAATGTATGTGTACATTTACTTTTTAAATATTATATGACACTATCATGGTTACATTATTAAGTAATATCGTAAAATGTAGAAAAAACTGGCGATCCTAATGCCCTATATATAAACTGCCAATTCTGCCCTTTTGCAGTTACTCTCGAGCATGCCTAAATCGTAAGTAAATGCTAACAAAATAAGATAAAAAACAGCTGACGCAGACCAGCTTAAATATTGCGTACAAATTTTTATATATTTTTATTAAAACTAAATTTTGGAATTGGATATATACAAAAATAGTTAACAAAAGTCGCTGGATAATATAGATTAGATTAGATATTAGATATAGATAGCTGGATAATATAGATTAGATATTAGATATAGATAGATTAGATATTATTTAAACCAATCACATATACAAAACTAAATTTGAATTCGTTTGCTCTTGTTACCATTCATTCTTAACATATATATATATATCATTTAGCTTGAAGTAAATGAATTATGTTCCAATATATTTCCAAATAAAAGTATACATACTAATTTTGAAACACCCTATATATAACATTTTCTCATTTTGTATTCTATAGAATTGAAAGTAATTTTTTATAATGCTGTTCATTTATTACATTATCTGAATTATTAAGTATTGCAATCGTATTTGTAATTAAGAATAGCGTTGATATTTATGGATAAAATATGTATAAAAATTATAATAACATATTAATCTAAAAGACTTAAATATTTTAATATCGTATCTAGACAGTTAACCAATAAACTAGTGAAATATTCTAACCTGTTTTACTGGATCATCTTCAAACAGTTTTTTCAAAATTTTAAAATTAAACTGCAAGTGCCATTTTTCAAGTAGGAATACTTTTTGAATATATATATAGTTAAATATGTACGGTATGATTGTTAATACTGATTTTTTGGAGAGGAGGTTGACCATATTTACTAATACTGTCACTTTTGTGTTCTTATAAATTTATTGATGGAGGGTCACATCCATCTTTTTCTAAAACTGATCCTGTTTTTTAAAATGTGGATAATAATATTATCCTGGGGTATCTCGATAATATTCAAATGAAAAGTAGGATGTCAACATATTGGCCGATCAATATAAATATCGCATATTATTATATAAAAATGAAACGCACGGAAATTTTGTTAAAATTTGTTTAATTGTCAATAGCGCCCTTGAGGTATAGGTTGCAGACGACAAGGTATACCTTTCAGACGTTAAGGTATAGTTTGCAGACTTCAAGATATACTATATGGTACCAATTGTATAATATATAAAAAATAATAATATTGTGCGTAGCCTATACAATCACTAAATGTTTCACAAATCTCGACGTCTGCAAGGTATACCCCGAGGTTTGGTAAATCTTATCAGATATACCTCGAGGTTTGGTAAATCTTATCAGATATACCTCGAGGTTTGGTAAATCTTGTCAGATATACCTCGATTAAATTGTAAATATTTGGGATTTACCATGTATACTTCGTTAACATTTTAATTCTTACATATTTACCCTGTATTGCTTAATTGGTGCATTTCGATTCCTCTTCTTCATCTTTGTCCACCATCATATTATATTTCATTGATTTTATTGATTTGATTTCTCTTCTAACTGCATTAATTCTTCGTCTGATCATACTGAATGATTTAAGTAAACTTTTTGTTCAACATCCTGTATTGATTGATATCCTTACAGTAATGTAACCTTGAGAATTTTGTTTCTTCGATATATCTGTGCAAGTTTAGTTCAAATTGTCTTTTCAATTTAGTCAGTAGACGAGTTATATAGAGGAATATTTCCGTAGTGTATAGTAGGCTATATAAAATCTTTAACGTCAAATGGTAGAAGAGTCCACTGAAAGAAAAAAATTTTTTTATTGAATTATTCTCTCGTGTGTAATATAACTGGATGTAGTTAACATACAATGTCTTATTAATATGAAACAAATAATTACTTTTTCAGTTTTTCTAATTGACCTGTTTGTTTAAATTGTAATTATATTTGATTGGTTGTAGGCCTATAAGTGAATTTTTACCAAATTATCATGGAATTTAACTTTTTGTGTCTTTTCTAAACATTTCAATAATTTGAAATAAATGTTATATTTTGTTACTATACATATTTACCATATTTTTATTTTTCAAAATGTTTTTCGTAATACTATTTGTTAATAAAAAATGTAAATTTTTAATTACATTTATTTATATTTTGAAATGTTGTGTTATATAATAAATAATTATTAAGCGTGTATGTGTGTTTTCTAATAATTTCGATAGTCCGACATTTGGTTCATTTACAACATTTATTATGTTATGTTTTCTTACATGTTAGAAATACTTAATCTTATTTTTAGTGATTAGAATAAAAACTTTCTTGTCAAATAATATATGCAATTTTAATATTCAGTCATTACTTTTTAAATGTCGTTTAATGAAATATGAACTACTATATCGGATCCGCCATATGGTAAACGTAACCCCTTAAGTTATGAAACAATAACATAAATTGAAGAATTTAAAAACTTATAGGCAAAAACACATTTTGATACACTTTTATGGACCTGGACCATGCAGTAAATAGAATTTATAAATATTCACGACTTTATTACATCCTACATTAAGTTTAGTGAATCGGCAAATGGATACAAGAGCATGCAAACAGAAAGACACCTTTCTCTACTACAGTTGTATATATTTTTTATAAACTATTGGAAACCGTAATTAATTTTAGGTAAAATTGCAATTTTTACACTGATCGACAAACTAGATTTCATTTAGGAATGATTAACATAAGAATGAGTCAATTTGACCCACTAAATAGTAGTTCTAGGGTTATTAATCACAGTTCTAATATATAACCATAATAAGTTAAATCTATCTAGACCTTGGAGATTATTTAATGGTGCCATGACGTCAGATACTATTTGACGATTTCGAAATTTTGTATTAAGGTACGTTTCTTATAACAACTGTATGTACATAGCGCGCGTACTGTGCCAGCGCAACATCTCTTTGAATCCGAATAATATCGCATCTAGCTACAAATTAAAATGATGTCGGAGCCAGTCTGATATTTTATAAAAGTATATCAATATTATTACGATTGAATCATTTAGTAATAATAAAAACAAGCAAACATAAAAATTAATTGCACATTGTATTTCGTAATAAATAAACAAATGGAAACACAACACGATTTATAATTTTATATAAATCAATTATATGTTGAACATTTCAATATATAATTATGTCTTACATAAAATAGTAAAATTATTGCTCAAAGTGTTGTAAATCCCATGCTAATAAATGATGGAACAAAACTTAATGTGTAATATATAATACATTTATTTCACATCAACACGAGCTCAGAAAAACCATTCGTTCTTGCAGACAAAAGGGCAAAAAACCATTTCGAAATGGTATCAGAACATTACACAAATTACTCAAAAATCTTCCAAGGTATTAAGAAAGTATACATTTTTGGACAGGAGCTTAGTTGAAAACCGTTCATTACATTGATAATTTATGTTTGAAAATGGTTTTTTAATATTAGTTAGTAAAAGTTAGTCTTTTCATTAGCACATGATTGCCGGTATACATAATAATAATATTATTTCTTTTAAATATTTTACAACATACACTAACTAACTGAGGATACCTATACCCGTATATATATATATAATTTATAAACAATGTTTGTGATGAATATTGCATTCATAATTGTGACGTATAATAATTTAAGTGGATTTATTTTTGTAATAAAGGCACTGAGTTAAAGTATTTTTCGATTACTCGCAGAAGGAATCTAAATAAATATTTATTAAAATTTTAACCAATATTTTACTATATTATAAATATTCATATTCGCAATGTTTTTCATTTAATTTAAAATAATAAACATTGTAATTGATTAACAAATAATTTAAAAAGATATATTTTACTTTAAAAAAAGTAACACGAGCGAAACAAAGTTAGTAATTATATTATATATTATGCTCTGTAAACCTATTCATTTCTTTTAAATAAATTCAGATATTATAATACATAAATATAATATTTCATTAATTAAAATACTGGTGAAAAATTGAACCGTATTATTTTAAATTAGTTTCAGATATTAATTTAAATATGTTTTATATAATCATATGGATAATTTTATATTAAAATATATAAATAATACTTTTATTATTTATTCCACATTCACATTGTAACTTAAATTTGTTACATTTATTTATAAGAAGGTAAGACGAAAAGCATTTAACGTTTATGAATTATTAACAATGCTAAAATGACATAAGCAATCGAATTTAATAAAAATTAAAGTTTTATTGAATGCAAAAATTCTTTGACAATAAATCACTTTTAGACATTCAAAAGCGCCGGTATAATCATATTATAACATTGTGGAATAGTTAAAGAGTCGAAATATTTCCTTTAATTGTACTACTTCCGTTTTTTACTTGTAGTAAATCAATTTCAGTCAGCTTTTTTTACAGGGAAGGAAAATCAAGATTCTGTATTTAAACATCAGTGGAAGAGATTTGTCTAGTTTCCTCATTTTACAATTGCTTGAGCCGGAATAAATAATGAGAATATCGCAAATAGTCCTTTTTCACTTTAAAAAATAATGTGGTCTGCATGGGGGTACCTATATAAAACGTATATCTCAATGCGAATTGAAATTATAGCTACAGAACTGCAATGTAAAACTGATCCTCCCCAATCTGAGAAAAATTGATTACAGCGTTCAGTGTATCCGTCAGGTTATGAGATAAGACTGCTCCGTGAGATCCTGGCCCTGTGATCTCGTCCAAGACAGAGAGAGAGAGAGAGAAAAAGAGAGAAGGAGATAGCTCGGAGAAGTGAAGTGACGAAACTGAGTTATCTAGAATTCTTGAATATTAAGATATGGATTGTTTCACAGTACAGACACAGAAAAAAGGACATAGATGGAGAGAACAGAGTTAAAATAAATGTATGTTGTTTCATTTATAACTTTATTTAGAATATCATATTTTTTATAGATTTGTAAACAATTTAGGGGTATAAATTTAAGAGCAATATTTAAACACTTTAACGATAAAGATATGGAAAATTTATAGTTATTTCCAGTCATTATAGCTTTTATATGGTTATATTAAAAAAAGTATAGTATTTTCATTTATAGTCATCATAGTCATATTTTAGTAAATATTATTTAATATATTTGCTTTTGAATACCATAATATCAAATGGAGGGAGGGGCGGGGCGTCAATTGTTTAAGTCATCTACAAGTATTGGACATTACTTTAAATGTTATGATATTAGCAAAATACATAAATGAATATTTTGCATATCGATACTGATTATAATATATTACTAGATTAGAGTGACAACCCTAGCATTCCTTTTAGATAACAAAAAAATTGACTCTAAAAAACAAAGTGAATAAAGGGGTATTTTTCGAAATTAAATTGATTTTAATTAGTTTTAATAAATATAAATTAATTAACTTGAAAAATTTTACGGTAAATATTATAAATATATAATTAATCTAAACTATATTCAAATGCAAACAATTTTTTTTTAATATGATTAAATAATGAAACCATGACAATCAGAAACCATGACTCATCAAAATACGGAGAATATTTGCTTTAAAAATATTCTTTGATAGTAAAAAAAATTAAATGAAAAATAACTGAATTTCTATAATAAAAATTAGAGTGCTTAATTTAAATCACTGTATCCTATATTTATATAAAAAATGATTTTCTCTTGTCTATATTTATATGGATCTAGTAAACTAAATAAATATTATATAATTAATCAATAAAAGTCGTTACACGTTTTATTATTATTTTTCACAATTAAAAATAAATAGTAGCTCGACTAAGTTTATAACTTTATATTTTAAACATTTAAATTTATTAAGTCGATATAAATAGTGGATATATAAACAATAGTTAGTAATGTCAATGCCCCTTCTTTGACTGTTGTGTGCCTCTGCCTTTATTTACGTAAGTTGAGTATATCAATATTTAGATGTTATCATGTCTAGTAATAGAGAAATTTCAGTTTACTCGTTACAATTTTTATATCATAAATTGTATTGGGATAAATTGACGCCCCTTATTACTTCTCCATAGAGTAACGTTTACTAAACAAGAAGAAAAGTAATTCTTTGTAAGAAATTATAATAAAATTTCTTTATTTTGAAAAACTTTATTTGAAAGGATGTTTTGTTGCTTACTTCGAACCAGATTTCGTCCGTATGGACAATATTAGAGCTATATATATATAAAACAATCTGACTTTCTGCGATTAAAAACTAGATATATGTTAGATATATTGTAACAATAAACATTACAAATAAAAAAAATGAAATTAGACATTAGCGCAACTAGCGGAAGTACAATGGAGTACTAACTGTCCCCTTTTTGTACCAATAAATAAACGTTTGTGAATATTATTCCACTCAACCTTGATTGTTTGTTATCTGAAAGAATCTGGTATATCTAATTCCTCCAAGTTTACTACATGATACTTTTTTAAATTTGGAAATTACTCTGGTGCACTAAAATATGCCAATTGCATGAACATAATTGCACAGAAGGCCTATACCAACTATCGCCCTAAACTTTCTTATCAAAATCTCGCATTGCCATTCTCATATAATAGCGATATATTAGGTCAATTGCAATCAGTGAGTGAAAGGTAAAACATTTCTCGAAGAAGATTGTTTTAATATAATTATAATAATCAAAACACCACTTAGGGTGTCATATCGGTGTGTGAACATGTCGCTTCTAGTTCCAAATCTTGAGGAAAGTATCCCAGGAGCCGGTACAGAGCGCCATTCCATCGCTTGACACACCTAGGCAACTGACGCGGTTGTCGTGCCCGGCTAATACACCTATAAGCACAAGCGAGGTATGGAAAAGAATTAATACAGAAGCTTATTTAGTTTTTTAGGGGGTGAAAACTGAGGTTTTTTACAAGAGTTACCCTAAAAAAAAAAATGGTCTCATTTTTAGAAATGTTTAGAGCTTGCAATTATGACCAACTTTAATAAATATTCATTAAAAAAATTTCATTTACATTAGAAGAGTTCTGCACGTGAACATTAGTTTCCTAATTTTACTATTTAATGAAATTAGTATTCCGTAATAACTTTTTTAAATTGATATAAATAACTATGCAATTTACTTTATTTACGTTTTCTATTCGAACTTTTCTATCTAAAAAAAGCACTAGATATGTTTGTTAAAGTATTTGATTGATATATTGAGAGCTTTCAACTAAAACACAAACGTATATGCAAAGATCTATCTACACATACAAAATAAGTTGTTGACTGAATGACATAATGCTATGTAATAATAAATGAATGTTAAGTATATATATTTACCAAGACAAATATTTAGGAACTAATCAGGAAAAATATTTACCAAATGCCAGAATTGAGCATAAATATATAGGATAATCTAATACCAAAAAAGCAATGTATAGTATTCTAGCAATAACAATAAATATAGGAAAATTAATCAGAACAAGGTATGGTTTATAACTATTATAAATAATAATGTAAAATAATACAAGCACATTTAAATCAATTATTACACAAATTAACAATAATAATTTTTTATTGCGTTAATACCAGGGAATGAGGTGATTTCCATCGCAGACAAAAATGGTTATAAATCATAGTGTATTGATTCGTAAATAGCATTTGTAACTATAGGTAAACAAGGTACCTAATTAAATTATAACAGAATTAATGGCGACTACAGATAAATTTGCCAAAGTCAATGCATGCTGCCTGATTGCATTCAGAGTAATCAGTATCTATTATATTAGACCTATTAGGTGATCTCTTTCATGAGCACACAAATTGTAGCGTCATTAGGTGTTACGTAGTCCTCACGACTCCTTCAATGTTGAATCCTCAGACTCGGGTAGAGCGAGTACAAGGATTTACATATTATTGATTCAGCGAATTGTTCTAACCGTAATTGCATCAATCAAAAGCTGTTTTGCTAAAAAAATAGAAATACGTGACACCATTGATTTTTTGCTGCTCGAGTCTCTAAAAATTTTTAATTGTCATTGCAAAATATTAATGTATTGTATATATTTTTTATTATTTCATGTACGTTAATTCAATCTGGAACATCATTGCATTAATTATACATTGCATATACAACAATTTATATGTAATCATATTTTTTTAAATAATAATTTTAATAATAAGAAATTAAAAAATAAAGTCAGATAAAAGTCATCTGTAAATAATTTGATGTAATAAATAAACAATACAACACAACAGTTTTATTTATTACTCTAATTAAAACAGATTTTCATCTAAATTATTAACTTACTAAGTATTAATATACTTCTTTTTCTATCGTCCATAATGTAAACAATACATGTAATATGTCAATAACTTTAATGATGATGATAATAAATATTATAAATATATCTATTAAATAATGCTTTTACTAATATTTATACCAATTATTTCTTTCATCGCAAAATTTTATTTATATTATTATATGGATGAACAACATACTCAGATCAGTTCATATATAATTAATAAGAAACATTCAATAAAACTAAACAATTTAATCAGTTCACAACCATTTTGTTATATTGGGCTCTTTACTTAATCGATTTATTACCCCTCGATCTGGTAGAGTTTGAAATAACTGGAACGATCTTTATGTTGCTTAACTCATTTTAATTTAAATAATTGTAAATACTACATTTCTGCTATTATTTATCATATATGAACATCCACCATGAGGTTCATCTCTTAGGTGATTGCTGTGGACTCACATCGCATAAAAAGTATTTTATAACTTTTTTGCACATGTTTGCAAATAAAAATTTAAGAATATTTGTAATGTATTTACACTAATTTTAATTAGTTTTACAACTATAATAGTATATACAATAGTTATAATCATAAAAATTGGTTTAATATTTTTTGTTTAAAATAAGAAGGCTACATTACGGAAGCGGCCATAACCGTTCTTTACCCCGCATTTGAAGTTTCACTTTGTTGTAATGGGTTAAGGAAGATTTCGGCGCTGCTTTTGGCAGTAAAATTCAGGTTACTAGCCTACGTTAAATAGTTTACATTTCCCAGATTCGAAGATACATTTCATTATTTTCCAAAAGATAAGGATAGGTAATTGTTGGTTGTATTAATGTATAACCTTATTATTCTTTATGATATTAAAAGTGTAATAATATTATGTTATATAATAATAAATTTACAAATATAAAAGATAGCATAAATGCATTGTACATACGTTTTCTTTGATTGGGGAACAAATATGCACTATATAACCATGTAATTAATAAAATATTTTAGTTCAGTTCATTTTATTAAGTCAACTACAAATACAACATTGAAGGGTAATATATTTTTATATTTAATCAATGTTCTATTTTTGATAGACCATATTTTCATTTTTATTTTTCAATTTTTTATAGAAACTGTAATGCACTTTCTAATACCCAGTAATTAGTGTGTAAGATTGTAATATTAGTATACATAGAAAAAATATAGAAATATTATAGAAAAAAGCGTTTAAATTCACAACTATAAAAATAATTTTTATTAAAACAAAATGAAATAACATAATAAGAATTAATTTAAGTTATATGTCAATAGATCATTTTAATCATTGCAGTACTTCTTTTGAATAGCAACCTCTGGGGCTTTAATGATGTTTGTCATTTTGGTCATGATGGCGACATACTAAATATTATTATTTATTAAAAAAAACAATACAAAGGCGTGATCAAGTTGATGCTAATATATAAATCTAATATAATAAATTAATAAAAAGCAATTCTTTCGACACTTTTTTAAAGCGCAATTTTTTAATTAAACTTTGGAGAATCAATTAACAATTGATATTGGAATACTTTAATATTTAATAACAATTCTTGGATCCATTACAATGACGCCACGGTCGAATGTCTGGATGACAGGGCAGCAACGAAATTATATTTAATAAATTCCTACATTATTTTATCCACCATAAACTCTACTTATTTAGATTGATTAGTTATTTTGTATTTTCCATTCATAATATTTTATTCTTATAAATTTATTTTATTTTATTCAAATTTTGTAATTTAAATGTTTTCAATTTAACTGTTTTGTTTGTATATTAATTCAAAATTGTAATAAAAAATAAAATTCCTTGATAAAGCGAAACTGGTCGGGTAAAAATTTGCGTATTTATTTATTTATTTATTTATTATATTAGACATACTAAATATGTTGATCGATACATGCAAAACGATATAAACTCGTATATAAACAACTGTCAGATCAACAATGGAAGAAAATATTTCGACATTGAAGCAGTTTCATTATAGAGTGGGTACCATTTCCTTCAAATTGTATACAAACGAAACTGTGAATGCAGAAAGATAAATTAATTTTTTTCGTGACCTTATACGATTTCTACCAAGACAAGAAAATACTATTCTTCCAAAAAGAATGCGCTGTCTTCATCATAACGCAGGATTTCATGTTGCCAAGGATACAACTATATCTATATTGTATTGTGGTAAGGAATATCAGGCTGTAAAAACAGCCACCATATTCTCCAAACATTAATCTATATGAAATAGCTAAATTTTTTGCAAGACTTGTATTTTCGCATTAACATATTACAACTTATACGTGAATAAATATTTTATTTTATGAATTAATTATACTATAATAAATTAATATTATTTACAATTTTGCCCACATGAACTTTATAATTCACCTTCAATAAATAAAAATCACGATGTGTTTTTATGCTTAACAATTAATTTATTTGTTTAGTTTATGTACTAAACTATTAAGTATTTCAGGTGAACATTTATGATAACCTTCGTTACCCAGTCAAAAAAAATAAAGGAATTGTCAAAAGGTACTTAACTGTGTGATCTACAGGATCTAAAAACTTGGTGAAAATATTAATAAAGATATTATAATATATCTGAAGCACCAAAATGACTATATCTCATTTGGACTTGATTCTATAAGTACATGAGTAGTATAGGAAGATTGGATTCGCCCCCCAGCCCCCTACCCCCCCTACTCCCAATTTTCTTATCTGAAAATGTATAAATAGAGAAGCTTTCGATCTTAAATTTATTCCGCTCAAAGCTCTTGCCATAAACGGTCATATTTATGCGCAGTGCTCTATAATTATAAATGTACTGTTACCTTGCCACTACTTTTTTTGCAATTACAACAACTACTACTACTAATACTACTACTTTATTTGAAATTAATTCGATTTGTGACTTATCTATCATTCGTGATTAATTCATTTAATGATGAATTCTTTATTCGGAAATATTTCCGATATTTCAAGCAGTGAAGAGGACAGTCAAGAAGAGGAGGAAGAAAATAATGATATGACAAAGGTGGAGGAGTAGGAAAACAGTAATATGTCAGAGCTAGAGGAGGAAGAGGAGGTGAGCCACCAAGTTCATTTTAGTTCTTCATGAGACTTTCATATCAAAGAGAATACATTATAAGCTTCGAGAGTTACAGAACCGTCATTCTGTCGCAGCCTCTTTGCACAAATGGACGCCGAATAAGTCTTGATTAAATATTGTCGTGGACAAAAATGAGGCTCGACTTGCTAGAGAAATTATAAAATTTATCTTCTTTCGAGTATTTTCTAGTGTTTTCCCGAACGGAGAGTTATTTTTTAATTTATAATAATCTTTCTCGAACTTATTCTTGGTCTTTTGTCGACGTTATTATTGTTCTGGATGTAATCTCGGGAAAATGGCTCCTGACGAAATTGCAACACTCTGTGGATTTTTGATAGCATCATTCTTTGCTTGAGATAGAACTGAAGCATCCTTCCGTGGCAAACATATATCTCCTTTTTATTATGAGTGAGAAGGAGTTTCGTGGTGTGGTACCCTTGTACTTGAGCCCATTTTTCCGTTTTTAACAAAGGTTTTTATACTGATCGTTCATGAATAGAGTCAGCCAACTGAATATGTCGTGGATACTCCAAGTCCACCTCACACATGTATCCAATATCTCCGTCTAAGTCAACAGTTTCGAGGTCCAATTTATTAATTTCAGGCTAAGTCAACCATTTAAATTGCGAATGTGGTAATGCCTGTGATAGAGCGTTTCCATATAAATTGTTTGCGTCCATGTATAGCAATTCCACACGTTCTGTTGTTAACTCTGTGGAAATATGTTATCTTTCAAGATGTTTGTTCACAAATGTCATCCCACCTCGCGCTCCACTTTCGATAAATTTGTACATGTCATCGTCCTTCAATAGTTCCACTTTGGCTTTCGTCATCTTGACGGCAGATTGCCAGCCCATACTGGGTGCTGCTTCAAAATATGCAGCGTCTAGTTTATTTTCGGTTAGACTGAGGTTGCGGAATGCTTCAAATGCATCTGCTAATTAGTGAACATCTCGTTTTAAATACGCCAGCATATAGTCGCCGAAATTCTGGCGCTTAAATTCACACCAGGTGTCTTGAGCTCTCGCACAATCCTCCTCTTAACACTGTTGTTTCTTAAGATCAGCAAAAAAGGCTTATCGTGGTGGTAGAGTGAACTCCGTTATTTTATCGAGCGAAGAAAAATATCATATGTATATGGAAATATACCTTTCGCAGTTATCAGGGAATCTGGAGCAGAAGCCGGAATTACTCGACAGCTTTATTTCAGATCAGATGGAGCGAGATTTCTAACGAGATTATCTAAGGAGTCGCACATAAACTGGACACTATCTTTAAACAGGAGCATTATGCGAATAGTAACCTCCTTCATCTTGCCATCTTTCTTGTCCAATATGTTGATTTTCTCTACAGGAAACGGGCCAGTTAAAGCCATATATTTTTCTTTTGAAAGCGGAATCACACCCAGCTCCCATTTCTTCATCTTTCCTAGAGCCGCCTTACAGACTGCGAGTGAATCTGTTTCTAAACTCTTCATCACATATGTAACACCCAGTGGCTCTATTGTGTCCCTGCTTTTCTCCCTGACTAGTCCAGACAACTTATTGAAAAAAATTATCCTTGTTCCACTGGTAGACGTCTCTGCCCAATTAATTGCATCAATTATGCAGCTATCACCAACAAAATGTCTGTAGCCGAGATTTAGTGGAGCAGCTTTATGTTCGGGGTGAGGTACGAGCACCATTCCATATTCAGCCGGCTTATGTTCAACATCACCTACAGTATTCTAGTTTAGCGTGAACTTAATATCTGCGTATACAACATATGGCAGTCGTTGACATACTATGTGTGGTTTTGGCAGGGAGAAGCGTGATTGCCTGCTGTGAGTAACACAGGTCACGATAATCATCAAGAAAATTTTCGGTTGTAAATGGTTGGAGACACCCTGTTATAATTGACCTTTCTCTTGCGACATCCTAGTAATCGGTTTAAATTTACTATAGGTAGGTAATGAGCCGAACCTTTAAGTGCTAATACAGTATATTGATCCCCTTTCCAGGTGTTTCCGATGACAATTTACCTTGCTTCTCTGAGCACTTTTACAGTGTGGCTTACGTTTTCCTTATCCCACTCAATCAAATTTAAATAGATGTCAGCATTATGTCGTTCAAATGTGATAAAATCTCGAGAATTAACAGGTGACACAATTCTTGTCCAATTCCTGCTTCATGAACATTGTACTTTTGATGTTTATATCGTTTATTCTTTATATTCGTGAGAATATAGACAGGCGAGAACAGAATACATGAATCATTGATCTCCTGTCTTGGAAGTGATCTCCGACTTGGAAATGTTGCATAATCTGCTTTACCCTAATAATCAGGCGCTGAAATGTATTGGGTTGCACGCATGTCAAAATAATTGACGCCTAATACTGTCCAGTTACTTCTACCTTGAACAAAATGTTCCACCTTAGCAAGTAATCCGGCGATAATATCGGAAATACAACCTGGAGTTAAAACAATCGCTTCTAGGGAAAACATAGAATTTCTCAGCTGTATTGCTTCACCATCTGAATCAAACTGAGCGGTTCTGATCTCTAGGATCGGATACACGTTACACTCATCTCGAGTTGAAGCCAATAGGAGAGTTATCGTAGAGTCAATCTGTGAAGTAGCAGCCTCGAAAAAATCAATCGGTTGCATATCGAATGTATTGAGTGCTCCCGTTTCGACTACGTTGTAGCACTCTCCTGCAAATACAATTACACATTTTCTCAGGAATAACAGGTAGTCCATCGGGATAACATACGTTTCTATGCATTTTCAGCATTTCGTTAGAATTAAAATATGAATTGCATTGTCCATATTTAAACATGTTTATAGTGTTTGATAAAGCGGTCGTTATTTGAGGAGACGAACATGGAATTTGTCCATCGTTGACGATATTACTTGTGCGAGCTGGTGTCTCCAAGTCTTCCGAAACCAAATCAATAAATGTATTTGTCGTCTCGGTCACCTCGTCGGGAATATTAATGCTTACATCCTGCAATATTTCTATGAGAGGATCAAACACATCAGGATAGAGAGAGACCCATAATTGATGGATGACATCTGGTCTGGATTCCGCGTTGCTTGTGTTGAGAGGCTGATCAATAACATCATTGTTTAATACTGTATTAGATGATTCGTATAATAACTATGCTAAAACTTGAGATTCGGAATTCATATTATCAGCCCACAATTGATCAATCTCCTTTGGCTCTCCTAGGGGACGGTAGTGGGGGGTAAGGGGGGCGAATCCACTCTTCCTATACTACTTTCATGATTTAAATGTATATAAAATAAGTATTGTCAAATTCAGTGCTTTTGTGATATAAAACCTCAAGTATATACACAGTATGAATACTTTTTAAAATCAAATTACTAATATTCGGATTCGACAAGAAGACACTTTCCAGAACTACTATTAGAAACTATCTTTTATGAAAATTACAGCATAAATATACTGAAATATATAAAGCGACCCTAAATTGCAACAAATAGTATTTATACTTCTAATGTACTTTTTTGAACTCCTCACCCTTCCTGCACCTTTTTGGGGTTGGATAGAATTAATGAAATTTTATGCAGAATTTGTGTCACGTGACTGTTGAAACAAGTTAAGATTGTACAAAATGTCTCTCTTATATTTAAAAGCCTAATAACACCGGTCATGAAAAGATATGTAAATTCATAATTTATTTAAATTTGATTAGTTATAGTTTAACTAAGATATGTATAAAAAAATTAATTAAAATATTTGATGCCTAAACTATAAGTTAATGTCCAACACACTGTATAAGTTGATATTGACGGTAACAACTTAGTTGTCCACTTATTTTGTTGTAGTCAAATAAAGCAAAAAATTTCAGTGATTAATAAAATATTATTTAAGTTACAAAATAATTTACATAACTCTATCTCTGTGAATAAGTATGTATTATTATAGTGTAAGTAGGCCCTACACTCTAACATCAAATTATCTAATATAACACATTATTGGCTCATCTCAGTAAGTCTATTTATTTCCATATAACATTTATTTCACAGCCCTAAAAATATTCAAGATCAGACTCCGACTCCGATTTAATCATTAAAAGCAGTGAATATAATGACAAACATCGAATATATTGTGAATATGATGAATACATGGACAAAAATTGAATACTGTGAATATGCAAAATCAAATACAAGTTACATAAATATGAAGTTATTTCAACACATGACATAACTGACACTGTTAACGGTGCATAAAATCTAATAATGTATACAACTTAGTTTTATGTATTTAGCGTAAAATATGGTTTGAAAATTATATGATGTATGTAAACTTTACAAAATAGAATTAAATCTTTATTGTACATTGTGCTTTATATATGCATTTACTATTTTATTTTATTTTATTGTGTTTGTATTTTTTTACGATATCTTTTGACTCTTTACCAAACAAA
Source organism: Coelogynopora nodosa (assembly GCA_034780555.1). NCBI lineage: Eukaryota > Metazoa > Platyhelminthes > Proseriata > Coelogynoporidae > Coelogynopora > Coelogynopora nodosa. The sequence continues at coordinate 16,256 of JAUZND010029148.1, forward strand.
GTTTATTCGTTGCAATTTTACATTTATTGTATTTTCATATATTAAATAATTTTAAATCCTGATTATTTAGTGCACGCGAAATTATAGTAGTTATGCCAAATAAAACTTTTACTACATAATTACCATTCACAAAAGTAATAAAAAAGTCAGTCTTCTAAAACTTTTTAAAATATTTTTTTAAATGGACAATTTAAAGATTAAAAGTTGAAGTAAATACACTTTATTAAACTAATAGTGTTCCATTTAGCCATACAATTTCGGATACGAAACTCGCCTGATTCCCAAACATTACTTAGTAGCAGAAATTTACTTTTCTATCTGTTATTTTTAATTTAATCAACAATATAACGAACGGCTGATATTATTTTATTGAAATACATGTTGAGGGATTTCTTAGTCCACATTAAAAAGCTTCAATAAGGGAAACAAATATTTTCTCATAAATTCAGGTTTATTTTTTAATTTTTACACAAAATTATGTACATTTTAATCAAGAAATACAAAATAATAATTTGCAATGGTCTTATTGGATTGTTTTTCATTATATACTGTTATATATAATATTTGCTAACTAGTATCATCATTTACTTAAACAGTTAAACATATAATCAAGACACGAAAAGCACAGTTAAGGATGACAATAATAACATTATTGAAAGTTGCAATATCGGTCCATCTGTCTGTCTATCGACCAGAACCAGTGCTATTTCAGACAGAGTTTTTGTTTAATTAATTTTTAATAAAGCGAAGGAATATGATGTAATTACATCTATCTTAGAACTTAACTACAATGTAAATAACAATTTAAATAAAATTTTGAAATAAAAAAATATCAAGTCGACTGTGGTTCCATAATTATTATACCCATAAAAAGAAAATAATATATTTTTTGGTAAATTTAGTTTTAGTTTACTATAGAATAGTCTTCTAGTTATGAGTATTTAGAGAAATTCCTATTATAGTGTATTTATTTATGACTTATTTGATTCTTGGATCATTATATAATCAAAACTATGAAAATATGCTCCAAACAAATATGGCTTCTCAACCTTTTAGGGTCTACTGGACACCACTTTCAAATGTAATTACCTATGAAGAATACTGTCAAAAGTTTAATTAACTGGCATGATGAAGCCGCATGCATATCTAGGTAATCAATTCCAATTTTCTCTTGTGTCAAGTGACACAAGTGAGAATTCATACTTTTCATGACATATACAATACAAATCCCACATTCAAGAGATGTCAGAAGTCGAATCGTTTTGCTTTGTTGATTATGTTACTTTTTATTATAATAATTACTTTTTAATAATAAAAATACATATTACTTTTTTCAGGCAACAGTTACACCATTAAATTAAGCTATAAGTGAAACTTGTTGCCGTCTGGATTCACCAAATATTATAGGAAAGTTTATTTGACAACGTTGGTGAGAGGATGGAATTGCATAAGCATTGCTTTATATTGAATGAAAAAACACTCCAATTATAAAAATAGGCTTTCTAGGATTTGTTTATAGGATTTCTTACAGTAGTTAAATAATGTCAAGGTCATATTATATTAAGACACCGATTTGTCCAATCAACCCTCAATATATTTAATAAATGAAATAGTCTGTGAATTACAAAATTTGAATACAATTTATTAGAACTTCGAAGATTATATCGATCATTATTTTTACATTACATAATATAGAACAATTTTATTCAAAATTTGATATTTTTTTAAAGTTGCAATACATTCACAACAAATGAGTAGATATTCTAATAATGTGTTAACATATTTTTTCAGATAGCGTATATTTTCAATTGGCAATAGGTATAAAATATTGAACGTTAATATAATACGTTTAATTCTCACCATTTCCTGAGAAAATATGGAAATAGTTTTGCATACATTTTAAATGATGAAGTAAAGTGAGGGACATTGATTTCACAAAACTATAACATGAACATGTATTGCCTTACAGATAAACCAGTTCTTGTATAATAAAACTGTTGTGTTACTCGTGAAACTTTTCTTAACAAACAGACATATAGCTACAGCCGAATATCGTTGTTTTGTCTTCGTATGAATAAAAATGCAAAACATAACTCTGTAACATTTAATCACCACCAGCGCAAAGCAGGAAGTCTATTGAAAGTTCTTTGTAGTCCAGTCTGGATACATTTCATGTAAGAGATTCCATTATTCGGAAAGCAATACTTGAATGACACTATACATATATATATATATTATAAAATTCAGAAGCATACATTGTGAATAGATAAAAAATATATTATAAATTGGATTAAAAATCCTACCAAGTTCTCGTTATAAATAAAGAGTATTTATTTGTTATTAGTTACTTATTGAATTATTTATTTTGTGTATAAAGGCAAAATATTTAATGTATAATTTAACGCTTTTTATGATTTATTTATATTTGCTTTAATTTATTAATAAATGTATTGGGAAATATTAAATAGTGTGCATAGTAACATTATTATTATTATTTAATTATTATTGTTGAAATATTTCATTTAATATTAGAACAATTTCACTAATTTATCAACTTTTTGTTTAATATATTTAATAAAATTAAAAATAACACGTTTACTTTATTTTAACATATTTTATATTACAGGACTATAATATCTTGTAATAAACTCCATCAATACTGGTCATGCGAATATATCATAATACTAAAACATAAAAAAGTAAAGCATTAAAGCTTATGTAAAAATAAACCCAATACTTAATAATATGTGTTTATTACAAATGCTATTATTGAACAAGTGTCATCATAAACCTATCTCTCGCAGCAACGTGGTTTACTAATTATTTCCCTCTTAAAACGCGGTGAAAAAATTACATAATAATAACTTCCATTAATTGTGAATAAGTATACTTGGATAACGTGATGTGCTGTATAAGCCATCTAACTGACAAAGATATATTAAACAACCTTAACGTTTTAGTCACACTGTGAAGCAAATGGTAAAATGTAGAGAAATATATGCTCAATATATTTTTAACTGATTATTTGCAAAGAAAATTAAAATATGCGCTCACTATAATTGATATACAAGCAAATATTTTTAAAAAAACATTGTGTTGAAGAATATTAATTTGAACGTTAGCCTAATCTTTGTACAAGCGTTTTACCGAATTCCGTGAGATTTGTAATTTATTTAAAGTATATTAAATTGGGTTGATATTTTTTATGAGATCTCATTGCATTCATTTGGTACTGAAATGTTATATTTAGCATAGTGATTCACATTTTATATTCGGAAATCTGTAAATAATAAACAAAATATAGTTATTTTATTATGGTATGTATGTTAAAGAAAGAAAAGTCTTACTTTAAAATGACCCTAAGGTGGTGGCGATCATTCAGACCAAAACAGAAGGAATATTTGATTATATTATGATTTTCCGTTAAATTACTGAAACATTTAAAACAATATTTATATTTTTAACATTATAAAATAGGATTTTGTACCGTTTTTCAAAGGGGCACCGCACCTTTTTTGAATAAAAATATATTTTTATATATAATCAAGTTAATTAAATATGAGGCATTTTCCTGGGTATGTTTTGTTTTCATGTATACATTTTATTTTTTTCTGTGAAAGAGAATTTTTATTGTAAAAGAGTATTTGTATTATGAAAGTGTATTTGTATTGTGAAAGAGTACATAAATATTTCTCAATAGGTATATTAAGTATGTGTATTATTTTATTTTAGGCCCATTATATGTTAGTGTTAATTATTTTTATTTAAAATATTTTTTAAGGATGTACAATTTATTATAGTTTACGATTTTATAATTCATTACGTTTATGTAGTGGAAAAAACCAAAAATATATATAACGTTGACACCTATTTATACAAATCAATTTGTATCAAGAGAAAAAAAGCTTCAGAATTTTTCAAGGAAAGTGATTTTGAAATCACCACAAACATTAAAATACTTGATTAAATAATATGTTATATAAAATCAACACTAATTTTTGTCAGAAGAATTAGCAAATCACAATAAAAATGTGATTGTAATTAAATATTTTAACCACTTTTTGAATCACACCCGTAAATACTAAACATGGTTTACGTCAACCATATCACACATGAGAATATACCTCAAAAGGAACATATTTTAAAAGAAATTAAAACTACGTGCTTTTTAAAATGCATATATTTATTGTACCATACAATGTTGTCCTTTACTTGCTCATTTCCCAAATCCGCCCACACCACCTCCCATACTTTTTTCTTCAATTTCTTCCTTTTATATTTCTCCTTCTCCGCTCTCCACCATGTTACATTTTTTCCTCCCTCATTATCTCTCCCTTCTTTGAGCCCCCATCCCTCCCCTTATATACAGGTGAACGGCACACACACACTCACCAGTCCTCTCCTGCTTTAGCGTGTCCCAGACGTTGCAGTTGAAGTCGTCATATCCGGCGAAGAGTAGCCGGCCACTCTTGCTGAAGGCCACGCTGGTGATGCCGCAGATAATGACGTCATGCGTGTACATGGCGACCTCCTGGTCGGCCCGGATGTCGAACAGGCGGCAGGTGGCATCGTCGGAGCCGGTGGCGAAGGCCTGACCGCTGGGGAAGTAGGCGATCGCGTTGATGTCCGACTCGTGCCCGATGAAGGTCTGCTGGCACTGGCTCGTGCGCAGATCCCACAGCTGGGAATGGGTGACGTGATATTTAGAGGTTATCGTGGTATAGTAAGCGGGGCGGCTAATAAGGAGTAGAATAAAACGACACACATTCTCTTATTCCATTTCTAATGCAAAAAGTTTACATCCGATTGTGCTAAAAGTTTCAAACACGGTATAAATATCTATAATAGCTATTATCATAGTTACACTTTAGAAAAATCGGCCATGAGTGATTTTCAGCAGAAGCTCCAAAATTCGAACTTTTATTTAAAAACATGTTTTGCCGTGTGTGGAAATGTTTGATGGATATTTTCAGATATCGTCAAAATTATACATTTATCCAACATATATTTTTTTAATAATTTTTCACAAATTATGGTCAAACCATATGATATATATTTTTTGATTTTTTACGAAATGTTGAAAACTTGAATTGGTCAATGTGTTTAAATTTCAGACTAATCAATGAAATACCCTTCGAATTACAGCGGATTAAATTTTTTGTAAATATATCCCCCAAAAAATATGGAATCAAATTAATAATAATAGGCCTGCAGTGATTCCCTAATTACATCCATAAAAATAAATAATTATTTAAAAAAATATCCATCATGGTTTTTCTAATTATAACAAATTAGAGAAAATCCCATTAAAGTTTAATTTTATGACGACTTATGTGATTCTTTGATTATAAAATAAACAAAACTTAATAACATAGAAAATAAGAATAATATACTTCAGGCAAATGCGCCTTCTTAACATATTAGGGTTTAGTGGACATTAAACTGTATTTATTACCTATGAAGAATAGTGTCTGTCGACAATTTACTTAACCTGATGATTTATTAATTACATGGGTAAGCAGCCATCCATATCGAAGTCATCAATTCATATTTTTATATGCGAGATGTGACGCAAGTGAAAATTCATACTGGTTGAGGTATACACAGGAAAAACCCTTTTTTTAAGAAATATTAGAATTCTTTTTGTATAGATGTGTATATAAACATGGATAACCTCTCAAATATATTATATTTTAGTATTACCTTAATGATTAATTTATTAATTATGAAATATTTTAAAAGTATATACATATTTTGAATAATATAAAATATAACACAATGTTAGCAATTAAAGTCTTCCCAAAAAAATTAATTAGACATTTACAAATAATAAATGATATATATATATGGATTTATTTTGCATGTTTTATCTCGAAATGACTAGTTGCCATGATACCAGAAAAATGTTGTTCACTATTTGCAAGAGTAACATATTTCAGAAATTTAACTGTTTTTTTGTTATTATTTTATAGGATTAATTCTTTGAAATTCCATAATATTTACTCAAAATGTGACAGCTAACTGATAATGATTTTAAAGAAACCTATGTAACTTAATAAATATACATAAAAATTAAATGTAATAAATAATGATCAATTAACTTGTTTGAATTTGTTATAAACTGCGATTCAAAGATATTTGTTTGTTAATAACTTAGACGACTAAAGGCTTTATTTAGTCATCTTTTACTAACAAAAGTTTTGGCTTTAGCCTGTTATGAAGTTAGAGAAAAATTAGACAATCAAAATTAGACAATAAAAATTAGACATCTTTAACTGAAATTAAAGAAGCATATGAAAAAAATATACACCCAAAATATCTAATACCACAACATTGCCATCGTTAAGCAATCTGTGCTTGCCTTACCTCTACTTACAACATCTTATAGCTACTACTATACAAGGAATTCATGATATCATGACTTTATGGAAAACAATAACACTGCCGAAATAGTTAAATAAATAGTATACGTTTCCTTGACCAGAAATCATTACTACTGATACAATTTCTTTATGTTTTTTCTAAAATTATTTATTGATGTTTAGTTTCATTATTAATATTATTTCATTAATTATTTATACACTATTATAATAACGGAATGCATTAGAATGCATTACGTTTCTTTATATAATTTATTACAATAGTAAATAGATATATTTGATTGATAAGCTCGTCTTTGTAAATGTCTTTCAACTATTCAACCATAATATATACCAATATATCATTACACGAAAACTTGTTAGCCTGGACGTGTTATACCCACATAAAGAGATGATAACACATTGAACATAATGAAAACGAAACCACAAGTGGCCGAACAACTCAATTGGTCGTATTTGAAAGATCATCTCAATGTTAGGAATAAGTTAAAACATTCAAAAATATAATATTTTTCTTTATATGTGAAAATAGGACACAAAATGTTGCACTCTTCGATAATTATGTGTTTTAAATTTTTTTAGAAATGAAAATATGTTTTGTTATGGACAAAACTTAAGCATGGACCACCCACACCCCCTACCTCCTCCATTCCCCCCTCCCCCCCCCCACCCCCACCTCCTA
>JAUZND010029159.1:0-23316 GCA_034780555.1 Coelogynopora nodosa
TGCGCCGGACACTCTTGGAGCCAATGCTTCAGAGTCTCCTCCTCCTCCTTACAATGAGGACATGTAGGAGGCACCCCGCGTCCATGCGGGCTCGGTACGCCGCCAACACACGGCAATGTCAACTCCGGAGCTGCGCAATCATCGTCTCAGTGCGTCGTGGTAGGCCCGCCGGTCGTGGCGTGACGGTGAACACTAAGCGAGTACGCCCATGGGCCGGTCTAGGATCAACGACTGCCCTCCTAATGAGGGCCCTGGCCGCTCTGAAAGACATGGGGGCAGGGTCTTGCGACCCATCATCATTCCGCGGGCCGATCGCAGCCTCCCGGGCTTCCCTGTCCGCTGTTGTTGAAGTGAAGAAGCCTGCTTAAAAAAACTATAGTTTTCTTAGGCAGCGGGACTGTCGCCTTAGGGCAGGTAGCCATATTAAACAGGGGCGAAGAAAAAGTACCGACGATGTTGAGTCTGAAGGTTGACACACCGGGACAATCGTTAAACTATTGTTCAACCATCTGAAGAGTACTGGGGCAATGAGTGCGGTCTGGGCTGTGATTCGGATTTAGTCGGTGCTTGTACTCGTTCAGTTTTGGGCAATGCCGCTATTGGGTTGGGCTAACAACACTTGGGCTAACAACACAACCACAATACTTGATGCTGTTTTCGGAGTGCACTTTCTTCGTAAGTTCTTTTGTCGGCGGATCGTCTGTGATGGTTCTTTTAATATTAGAGTGATAAAGCGAGATGGAATGTTTGTCTATTCTTCCTTTAGCTGCATCCTTAGCTTCTGCATCTACTAACCCATTACCAGGAATATCAGCTTTGCCAGGAATCCATTGTAGGATTACCTTTCTGTTCTTCGATGCTAAACTCTCCATCAAATGTTTAGTACGGGGCTATTTCTTTGATCGCTCTAAGTAAAAAGTGATTATCTGAGCTGATGAGAGTCTTGCCTTTGTCTTCTATATTGTCGATAATGTTGTTTGCTAAGTGGAGAGCCGACCATTCTTCTTCAAAAGAGCTGGTTATCCAACTGCCTTTCTTGGACATAGTGTCGATCACTGTTGGACTATAGATGTTGTCGTACGTGAGAATCGCACCAGCTCCATCTTCGTTAGTTCCTTCGGTTGCTGACCCATCTGAGTAGATGATGTTAGTAGCGTTATGACTCCTAACAGCCTCCATAGCCTTCATTTGGAGAACATCCGACGAAATTTCGCTCTTCTTGTTGACTCCTTCTATTGTGATGAAAACGTTGATGTTGTCGTCTACATCTGTCCATGGTAGGAAGATTTCCAAAATAATAATATCCCTTGACGAGAGTTCTGGATAAATATGTTTGACTTCCGCCTTATAGCAGCGAGCTCTAATGTGGCCAGTCGGTATAAATATATATAAATCTAGTATATGACTGTAATATTGTTTCCATAGTTCTTTTAGTTTTTGTTCTCCGTACTGTTATATAACATATTTTTCTTATACTTTTTTACATATGAACGTATTACCAGACTAAACTACTTTAATATATTATTATTTGCTATTTTGGTGAATTAGTATATTTTACATGGTTCTATAAAAAAATAGATAAAAGTAAAATAACACAATATCAAAATATGTTAGGCTGACATATTTTCTGTAAAATAATAGTGGCAAAGCAGCTTTGAACCTAAATGATATTATATATACAATATAAACCTCCTATGTCCAGTTTTAAACAAAATGATTTACATCGATAAATCATAAAACAGAATTTCAGCAACAAAATATAAAACGGCATTTCGTCAATTCGGCACTACAAAGATGCGAAGCGGCATTATGGGCATAAACTATGTATGCACTTATCACATGATAATAATTAATTTTATTGACGGAATGAGGGTTTGATGCAGTGGCGCTTATCGAAATGTCCATGCAACCCGTAATATTCATATCAATAAAGTACTGAAATATTGAATTTATTGAATGGTGATCTCTTAAAATTGTAAATAAATATGTAACAAAGGTGTAGACTCTATTTTCACTTCGTCTGAGTTCAACATAATCTTGATAGTTTTATCAAAGTAAGCCAAAAGTAGACATTTTGGACCGTGCGTTACCGAGCACCTCAGAACTGATAAATCTCAGTGTGTGATACATGTCAAATAATCAGCAAGAAAAAAGGACAATCTTCTTCACGTCTTCCTCGAAATAATTACCATTTTAACTTCCTCGAAACATGACTATTTTCTTATCCTATTGCTAACTGACTGTCCATTGCATTAAGAAACAATTAATTAAAGAATTTTTAAAGAACACAAATAATGTGTTTATTGTTTATGTATTTCTTAAATAATATATTAATAATATTGCAATTTCATTTGCGCCTATTTCTATCTACACCTAAACTGTTTATAAAATAAATATTTTTATTAATTCCTAAATGAATATATATATATATATTCTAAGAAATTTATAACTCAATATTATTCTACTTCTTCTTACTTTATTTGTGTCAATGTAAACCTATATGAGCTATAATATATTTAAACAATAATAAATATATTAACGGAAGTTAGCACATGTTTCATTTCTTGATTACACTTTTACTTCCTCTAAATACAAAGACAACTGCAAGCGATATGTTGACAACACTCCAGCGGATATCAAAACCGTTGTCATACATAGTTCGACCAACTCCTGTTATTTCCCCCGTAAACCAGTTTTGATTTGAAATAGTTATAATTTTTATGTATAGAGGCGACTTTTATAAGGAATTCTGTCTATATCGGCCAAACATTTCAGTGTAATTATTCACTTTTCAGAGGACTCGACTTCCTCATTTGGCTCTCTGTAGTTCTTTACCCTTGATATCTCTATACATGTAAACTTCTTCCCCGAAAATTGCAAACTGCTGGGCCAGCTGGTTTTTCCGGATATGTCTAACAGTTCAAGCTTGTTGTTCGCATATGTATTATACTCGTATAGCAGCTCTCTTTTTCTCTTTAACTCTTGTAATTTCGTTGATTGTCTCAGTCATTAATATCACACGAAAGAAGGCAAACTTACAGTCATTATTGCAGTAACGCCTTCTGCAGTGTTGCTATGTTGTAAATTATATATCCTTTGATGTCTATATAATATAAAATATATATTTTTACAAGCGCAATAATTCTTTTGGTGAATAGTTTCCGCTGACTTTGCACAGTTTTAAAAATCAAAATGGATAGAGGTTATTTATAATATTACACGTGCTTATTACTATTTTTAAATATTTATAACTTGTTTATAGTATACACAACAAGATTTATATTTATTAAATGGAAACAGTCAAATCTGCAAAATAAAGACAGATATATAATAATTGTAACAAACTCATTATTTACGCAAGATATATATATACCTATATATATTGTAGTGCATTCTAATATACAGTTACATACAATATAATAATATCAATAACATAGTTTCGTCGTTGACTTGTGTGGTATCTTAATGCAAGGAAATCTATATAATAAATATAATAGTGCCGAATTATATAGATTTCCTTGCTTAATGTTAACCATGACCCTGCAGCAAGACTGCAACAATTATAGTTGTGTGGTAGCTTCGTTTTTGATAATTTACCCTTCTTAAAATAACTTTAAGCGTCAAATTCAAAAGGTAAACTTTATATTTGAATAATAAACATCTGCTGATGTCACATATTACAATTACAAAAAAATCTGAACTATCTCAAATATCTCTATTATCGCATGTATTTATTATGAAATTTTTTAACTTAATCAAATAAAGGAGGCTATCATGAAATAATGCACTATTCCAAAATGATTTATAATTTCAGAAACAGTCATATATGTCCAAAATCAAATAATTGCAGTAAAGTTAGTATACCCTACCTATATTTTTATGCATTGTAATTACAAATAAGCGTACTTCACTCATGATAGTTTAGTCATAAAATAAAAATATATACAATATGAATAATGAAAATGAAAATTTCTAATAATTGTAAATAGTCATTAGAACTTTTCATTATTTGAATTATTATTTTATTAATAACTAAATATAATAAACATATATTATATAAAACCTTAGTTTTACGCTTTTTTGCTATTACACGGAAGTTTTAATATAGTATTTATTATCAAATTACATTATATATTTGAGAGGATTAGGAGCCCGAATTAGATACTGAGCCTTTTGAGGTAACTTAAATTGTGTAGATATACTAACTTGTAAAATTTGCGATTTGTTAGTTGCCACTATGTATTTGTGACGTGGGCGTAAAGGTTCTTGAATAATGATTTTATCCATCCGGGTGACAATGTTCACTTCACGGAGTTTCGGAAAATAAAAACTTTTTGGAGTTCCAATGTGATCATTTAAAAAATCCATCAGGATGCTGAGATCATCTTGGAGTACATCGAACAAAAGCTATGGATAACTTGATTTTAGCGGCCTTTTTGGGAATCGAAGATGTTACAAACCTTTAGAAAATGGGGAGGCTGTTAGGACAGTATATATATTTATATTTAAATAATATGAGACACTCTTTTTATGTTCTCGGAATAAATCAAATTCCTTTAAATTAAAACCGAACGACACTATGGTGAGTAATATGAGGTTAATAAATAATGAGAAATTTGAAAAATTCATACTATTGAAATATACAAAAGTTAACGTTTTACTTAATTAAATTATGATTAAATTAATGAGAGCTTTTATATATTAAACTGTATTAAATTTTAATAACGTTGTACATAATATTCTGTTTTGTTTTATAGATGAATAAAACTAAGTATAACTTAATACAGTTTTTAGTACTAAGTTATACAATAATAAATGTATACCGTATTAAAATCCGTTTCGTTTTATAAATTCAATATATATATATATAGTATTTTTATTTCACTTATAAAATATTTTTTATTTTTTAAAACGAATCCGAATTTAATACAATTTCCTATTAATAGTATACCTTATAGTAATATTATAAATTATAATTATAAACTAATGATTATAAATGCTTGGAAGGCTTGTAAAGGTTTACGTTTGGAAATAAACATTTGTCGGATAACGTTTGTTAAGAAATGTTTATTAAATATTTGCAATCGTATATCTTGAGCTACAAAATGTTTGTTTGAACATAAGTAATGTTCAGTTTTGAAAATAAATTTTTAATTGAATTTTGTAAGAATCTTAGTTATAATGAAAATAAACTTATTAATTCAAATAATAACTATATTTTATAAATAATCGGTATTTTGTATAATCTATAGAAATAATGTCATGAAGCGAATGTCTATCATTTGAAAAATACTTTTAATATATCAAAAAATAATGTTTCAAACATTAAATATATAGACTTTCTATAGCAAAATTGTGTTAAACGTTTAAAAAATGTCTCAAAGCAAATGCAACCTGAACATTTACGTAACGTTTAATAAACGATACATGCGCTGAAGTTATATTTCCATGGTTCAGAAGTAATAATTGTTGCAATGCTGTACATTGCAATTTTGTACATAGAATTCAAGTGTTTCTATCGTATATGTTTATCTCACATTTAATACCTACTATGTTTTTATATTTTCTATAACTTTTATTAAAGTTGTGATAGATCAATGTCTGCTGAGAAGAGCAGATCAAAGACTATTATTAAGCATTTTAACTTTCTTTTGACAATTGACAATTCTTTTACATATACTATATATATAAATATTTCTTAAAATACCGTCGACTTATAATGATATTGTCTATATGCGTAGCTTCTTCATTTATTCATTCCATCTTTTTTACGAACTTTAGTTATCTTATTAATCAGATTTTCAAAATTCTGGTGCAAGATTTAAATAAAAGGTTGAAACTAGTTCTGAAGCTAAGTCTATTATTTGAAACTTATCTGAACACGAATGGCTGTCTTATCCATTTGATGATAATGTGGATAGAGTAATGGTTGCAGTCTATATACTATGCAAAGCAGTCCAAGAAATGTAATCGGCAAAATTGTTTCTACAAATGGAGTTGTCTAGAATCATTTTCTCAAATTTTTGTTTGGGAAGTGGAAACATTTTCCATTATTTAAGATTATAAACCATCAATCCTAAATTTAATCAACTTACACCGTTATCGTCATCGGTAATGTCTCAATCCATATACAAAAGGAGTGTGTTGAAATTTTCTGGTATTAGACATAATTTTTTGTCAAAATTTCTTTTTTAATAAATCGTTAGACCTAGCAATATTTTATATTTTTAAAAACGGCTCGATGAATGATTTTAATTTTTGTGTTTATAAAATATGCTTTTATTATTGAAGTAAATTTTTCTTCATCCAAAAGGGCCTCCCCAACTACCGTGTACCGTTGTTGTTACTTTGTATAAATACATGGTTTTTTATGTGATGTAGTGTTTGAGATGAGTTTTACAGCTGTTTTACGGCTTTATACCACAGGTATGACCACAGGTCCCATCCATTCTTGTAATTCCGACAAATTCCCTGACACAAAGGTGACGATTTGTGACTTAAAATATGCTCCCTGGATATAGCAATGACTTTGACCCTAGTCTTCTCAAACAATTTTTTGATCATAATGGCGTCTGAAAGATAACCGCCCTGTTGCCCTTCATTTGGATAAGGATGAAGTTTCTTTGATAAGGCATTATTTTCAGGATTCTAAGGTTAGATACATTATCTCTAGCAAATGAGGTGGAAAACCCATTGCGCCAGATTACCAGGTTCTCTGGTAAAAACAAGCAATATTACTCGAAACTGTTTCTGAGGTTTGCCTTAGGTGAAGGGGGGACAGTTTGGCTAGATGATTCTTTGTCCGGGATAAGCAACGGTATCCATGGATACGACAAAGGTTTCTTTGAGGTGTTGATTGACTCAGGGGTGCCTCGTTTTAAATTTTATTTACAAAGCAAAATTACGGTTGACCTATCTCTGATATATGTAAATATAATATACATTCATCCAATAATTTATTTGGCGGTACCAAAAGTAAAAATGTGTATTAATTAATTTTCAATTGTTGCGCACAATGAAAAATGGTATAGTCTTAATGAATAAAATGAATGAAAAGCTTAAATCGAAAGTATAGTAGTATTTTTAAATATATATTTTAAAGTTTCTTTAAAGTTTTTATTTTTAACTTATATTCTGAAAACATTTTCTCGTCTCTTGTTAAGTTAAGAAGTTCATCAGTTTGTTGAATATTTAATTAACACCTATGTTAAAAAACTTTAAGATATTATAATGTTTTTGCGATTATAAGATTTAGAATGACATATGCCGGTCGAGGGAGGTTACTCCATAAATTTCTAATAACACTTCTACACAGAAGGAGTTGACAAAATAATGAACGGATCGGTATCTTCCTCGCTACAGAGACACACAATTGTCCAGTTTTTCCTATTCCCCCTCTCGTTTACAAGACTATCCGTCCCCTGAGAGACTTCGCCGAGGAAAGTTTAATCTTGTGCTTGTGTCAAAGACGAACAAACTATAATGCCAAACCAATAGACTCGACCAGAGACCAAAAACCCGGCAACTAAGTCCCATATTCATTCCTTTGAAAAAGTCAGTATGTATCTGGAAATGATAAGATGCCCCTCCAAACACACGCACACACACTAAAATCTACTCTACTCTATTCCCCGCTACTTTCTCCTACTGTGGTGTGTTCACTTAGTTTGTTATTTGATAGAGGCGAGTAATTTTTAATTTAACAAAAAAGGAAAGATTAAAATGTCTCTGTTCACTTTTGACACTTTTTTTGTTTAACTTGAATTGTTCGTAAAGAGACCGAAAGTGTTTGTGTGTGTATATATACAGTTTGAGTCTGATTTAAAGTCAAAAGCGGCAACATTTTTATAATATGTCGAGAGGAAAAATATGGCAAATAATATAAACCGCATGTAGAATTGCGTTAAACTTCTACACCATTTCCCCTTTTTCTCAATTCAGTTTCTCAGTTAAACACATAGCTAACACATCAAGAAAGGGTTGCTAATCAGGACGGATATTTTACTTATTCTTTTCCCATTTAGCCATTTACCCTCATTTCCCTTTTTTTCAGTATGAGAAAAAGAGCTCGGCAGCTAATAACTTTAGTCACCAGAAATGAATGAAAGATAAAAGCTTGTGTTAGATATAGGAAGAATTCATCACATTGAATATTTTTTAGGTATTAACATTGACATAATTGCCATAGTTTACATTTTATAATCTGTATTTACTAGTGATATATTTATCGGAAGAATCGTTCGTCCTTTTCAAGGTTAAAAATTGATTGAAATATACGTCGTAATGGCATTTGTATATAGGCTACGTAGCAGATATTTATTTATATATGAAAGAAATATAATGACACCTGCAAAATTATACATTAAATGTACAGGGTCATAGGATGATCGCTAATGTTACTTAGGGGGACCAAATATTAAAGTTGCCTCCAACTTTTAGAGAGCATACTAATTTTCCTGTTTTTAAAACGATTACATTTTTTAAATCTAATATAATCTAAGGCACCTTGAATTACAAAAAATTTAATTTTATCAGTTGACTTGTAAAGGTAACTTGTCAGTCTGATACACAGCGACAATTATATTAGAGCAAGATAATAAAATCCTAAAAATCGGATAGGGTACTATACACTATATACACTATTGGCACCTCTATATATTTATTCGTTTAAATGGGAAATTAATATATACAACCGCTTAGAATAGGTACCTTTATTATACTAACAATACAACTATATAGGAGTGGAATCTTATTTAAATGTTATGGTATAAGGGCCTCACTTTAAATATAAAAGGTACTTTTGAAGAAAAAAATTTGCAGAGCACGGGTTTCCTCCCGGCCTTGAAATCTGCAGTTTATTTGTAAGGTAGTTATTCTATTTTTTTGTAAATATAAAATCATAAAATTAATGAAGTTTAAAGTTCTCCATTAAATAACGCTTTCATAAAGAAATATAATATTTTTTAAATAAATTAATTTAAACTTTTTTTAATATAAATAAAATTAAAAAATAAAACCTGTGGACAAAATAAAATTAAGTTATTATTTCGAGGAAATCTATATGATTCAAAAGTGTACGACATAATGGAATGAGAGATGATTAGAAGCTTCTAAATAATACATATATAGGTCCACAATTAAGTGCAATTTTAGTCTTTTTAATAAGTGGGTGAATGTTCATTTAAAATTTCGAAAAATGTCCATAAATTTACCAGTAAATATAAATAGTCAATGACACAGTTTCCCTACAAATCAGTAATTAAAGGAGAGGTTACCATTGCACCCAGCAACTTATCAGAATCGCGCCTGACAATAGTGAAGTTTTATCTATTGTATACGTATAAATGTTTAAAAAGTAAGGAATTTAAAAAAATTATTATAGACTTTTGAACATTTATAGATTATATTAGATAGACCACACTAATTATTATACTTATTTTTATAGTAAACATTTTTATTAAATTAATTTTATTGACTTCTAAAAACGCTAAAAAATGGAATGCATACAAATTTACATTAACAGAGAAAGAACAATTTATAAAGTGTAATATAAATAAGTTTAAAAGATGTTCTAATTGCCGTTGATTGTGTAGTGCATATTAATTACAAATCTAACGATACCAATTTAAAAAATAATAATTTATAAAATATTTTTTTAATATTTAATATAACAATTTAGCATGTGTTTCGTTATATTATATAAGATTAAATCATTTTAAACCAAAAAAAATTCTTACTATTCTGGTATAATATTTATAATATAATTGAATAATACCAATATTTCAATACTATAAATAAATATTACTAACCTATTTGATCGTAAATATATATTTTAAGGTTAACACTGTTACTTATCTAAAATAAGATTTTTTTTTATAAACATTTTTTTAATGAAATAATAATATATTTACAAATATTGTAGTATATTAAAATTTATATGTATAATTTTTTCCAAAATATTTTTTAATGAAATATTAATATATTTATAAATATTAAACTCATTAAAATATATTGAGTTTAATATTAACGTACACTGTTTAATTGATTGTTTAAATTGGACAATTCGCTATTATTACATTGTATATAGTGTTGTGTAAAATAAAACACAATACAATACAATACAATTGCATTTTTAATTTATCTATTTATTAATAGTTATGCATTTTATATTATATTTACAATTTAAATGGTTCTCAGAAATGTTATACTTTTCTTGAAATATTAAAAAATAAAAATTGTCATTTAGAAACCACCATCACAATATTATTTTAAAATATCCGCATTTATATTTGACATTGATATTATATTATGTTTAATGGACTTAAGTTTAATAATTGTTACAACCTACATTTGGTCACGAGTTGAAAATTAATTTTATTTATTTATAGTCATTATGAAATTTATGAAAAGTTATATTATTTATGAAATAGTTTTTTAAATAGCATTTTATGTCGCATTTAAAATAACATTTAAATTACTTTTAATATTTACATATATTATATAGCATATATACACTGAAATATGCGATGATAAAAAACTCTAAACTTGTCATTTCTTTTTGATCATACCTTGTGGGCTATTATATATATATTATATATATATATATAGATAATTTTCTTATTATGAATATAGGTATAATTTTTTTATTTATTTGTTAACAATATAACTATCAACACCTTTACCATTATAATTAAATCATATATCCAGGTATATTTTTAACATTTCCGAATTTGTATTCGCCTCAAAGCAATAATCAGAAACTCTCACAAGACACGTCTTAAGTGCTTTTTAACAACAAAAAAGCATCACAACTGTTCAGTGTTTTATTTTTTGTATGCATCAAAGTTAACATTAAATTTCACACTTATAGCCTTATATTTACTCTTACATTTTAGGAGAGAATTTCTTTTTATGGCTTTTGATACAAGGGCATACTTGAAAAAGTTTATTTATCTTACAATTCTGAGAGAAAACACGTCGGGCTCACTCCCAAAAGACTTGTATCGTCTTGGGATATTCTATAAGAGGAGAGGATTGAGCTACAATAACTACGTTTACAATGCCGAATTTTGAGTTTTGTATACCACCTCTTTTAAAGCAATAAAAAAGAAAGTTTTATCTAGAAAAAAGGAACTATAACAACTTTATAAAAAAGCAAAGGAGCGATAATACGCCAAGAGCGGGGGAACAACAGAAACAATTTTGGCAGAAACATTCGAGTTCCACTTGGCGAAACTGCCGGCAATTTTGAAAAGTCTGTCGTCGAGTCGCTTCCCTGACAAGAATTTGTCTTGAATATTTGATGTCGTTCTTGTAAATAATGCAATCACATCTCAACAGCGAGTATCACTTGAACCTACTTCGAAAGAATAACATGAGACAAAAGCATATCGGAAAGAAGAGGATATGGTGTAAAAAGAGAGCAAGCTAAATCTGCGGCTTGTCGTGGTAGCGTTATCACATCGCGGTGCAGCATCACTTTGTAGTCAGCTACTAGTGTGTTTTCCGACAGTTCTCTAGAATTTAGTCCCTCATTTTACATTCCTCCCTTATTTTTGTCTATTATATGTTACGTGCGGCTTCAATAACTACAGCCTTCTCTGATTGCATTCCACCTTTGTGGGTGTCAACTTAACTATTAATCTGAAGTAACAATTCATTTTATTCTCATTTTATTCTGACACTTTTCAAAGAGTTTGTAAGTACTATGTAATGGCGCTCTATTATATATAAATAATAGTGTAACATTATAATAGTTTGAACAATTATTCCTTTATTTCACGTGCTGGTGGAACCTGCGGCCTTAGGCAGGAAAAGATAATTAGTTATACATTTTAAATATCTGCCGACTTTGATTTTGTACTGTGCATGCTTATGCTTAGATATAAAAAACAAAATTAGAATTTTCTATTTTCCATTTTCAAATTTACTTTTATTATGTATAAGTTACAAATACAACACGCAAATTTTATGCTTGTGTTGTTCATATATATTCCTATGCATTTTATACTATGCTATTTTGTTGTACAGTGTTATATAGTATATGTTAGTTTGAAGCGTTTCAAATAATTAGCATATAATGGTTATTTTTTTATTAATTATTAATTACTACTTTTTAAAAATTAAATAAATAATTTTTTTAATATTTTGAGACAATTAATCGGAACAGTTTTAACTCAATTGATATGTAGATTTAAATAAAGTTAGAGTCGATTTGATTGAACAGGTATAAATTAACAGTATAGAACTGCCAAGAGAGGGAAGGGTAAAAATATACAGTAACGATCATTTATCAGGATTGGCGAAAAAAGTAATAAACCAATAGATCTGAAATTTTCAAAAACTGTATCTTATATATAGATTATTCAAATTTTCAGATAATTTTAGAAATAGTGATAATAGCACTTTTATAAATGTATTATAAATGTATTATAGATATTTATGTATATGTATATAGGTAAATAAAATATATATATATTTCATATATTTTTCGTTATTTTTCGGTATTTTACTCTTTTGACAAAAGTTTTGTACATGAATAATTTTTAAAAGTTTGAAGCAAATATTATAAAATTATCCCTAACATATTTTTATAAAGATTCTTCTGTAATTATGTTGAACCAAACCAACTGTTAAATTTTTATACCGTTATCAGTAAACTAAATTAAAATATTTTTCTTTCCCAACTTTTTAATAAATTCACATATAACACATATTTAAAGTGAACCAAAGTCCCGTATATGATGTAATACATTTTCAAGAATCTATTAAAAAAAATTATGTAATTTTTTAGATTTTTTAACACTTTATGGAGATTATAAAATATTTTTAAAAAAATATTAAATTGTAAAAATTACAGAAAAATCGCAAAAATGTATATATGTAATATATTATCAAAAGATTGTTTTTCCAAAAAATATTCATTTTTTATTGGACTAACAGGTAGTCACAATTAACGTATTTAGCATAATATAGGACATAATTAATATAATTAAAATGTTAAAATATGACCTCCTAAACGAGATAAGTTTGTACTAAATTTATATCATTTTGGTCTAACTATTGTATATCGTGATGGATAAAAAATTACTTGACTATTAAAAAATAGATATAAATTCTGATGATATATTCTAAGGTCAGGTATGTTCTTGTTTAATGTTTATTAAAACATCTACCATAAGTAAGTTTTATATGGACACAAACATAATGTAGTGTATTTTTATGTGACTCTGATGACGTTGCATTTAGATATTAGTCCCTAAAGACGTGGCCAATCGACCAGCTTTTACCTTGACAGTTCTTCTGTTAATCAGAATAAAAATGAAGGACACTATACATTTAGTAAGATTTTATATTACAATTATACAAGATTACAAAATTTATATTTTTGAATTGGTTCAATTTTAATTCAGGTCATTATATGCTTTAAACACAAAGACCGCAAAGAAGGAATTTATGCTGTTAAGGAACAGTTAAATAAATATATATCTCCTAATCTCCTAATAGGAAACTTCCAACTAACAGTATATGTAAGCTTTTGAATTTTTTACTAAAAAATAACTTCTTTGAATTTGATTAAAAAAATTATCTTCAAAAAAAGCAACGGCAATGGAAACACCAAATGCTCTAAATTTTGTTAATTTATTTATGTCGCACATAGTAACGTAGCCTATATATTACAGCAATATCAAAAACAAACTGATAAAAATCCTCTTATCTGGTTACGTTATCTAGATGATACATTTTTTATTTGGACTCATGGTCATTCTGAACTCACTAATTTTACTAACTTTATTCAAAATGCTATCAATAACATAAAAACAAATCTTAAATATGATATAAACATAAGTGACAAAAATGTTCAATTCCTCGACACCAACTTACATCTGAAAAATGATTACCTTACTACCGATTTATATAGCAAACCAACAGATGCAGATTTTTATTTAAGATTCAGTAATTGTCACCCGTTATCTTACAAAAAAGGAATTTTGAAGAGCCAATTTTTGAGACTTAGACGAATTTTTTCGGAACAATTAGAATTTTACAAACGACTTTTAGAATATAAATATTATTTTGCTTCGCGTGATTATCCGAAAAAGTTGATAGAAAAAGCAGCTAACAATGCCATCGGTACAAAAAGAAGTGTACTACTATATGATAAACCCAAAATAAAAATTAAAAGAATTCCTTGTGTAGTCACATATCATCCTAAAGTTACACCTTTATCAAATAGTATAAGTAACAACTATTACAACATTATTAAAAATACCGAAGTTAAAAATATATTTCCAGAGCCAGCAATAGTAGCATTTAAACAAGGTAAAAATCTTAAATCAAAACTCATGCATACTCAATTTAATTCTAAAAGTAATAAAACAAATAACCCAGCTATAGAATATCATAAAAGTAATCGGCCAAAATGTAGCTTGTGAAATATTTACAGAAAACAAAAGTTTTACTAACGGATTAACAGGAAAGTCTGTTAATATTAAATATGGAGGTAATTGTAGTACAAAAAACTGCATTTACGCAATTACATGGAACTATTGCAAAGAAGTTAATATAGGACAAACTGGGAGATCAGTGGTGGATAGATAGCGGGCTACCGTAGTGATATTAGACAAAGCAAATTAGGAATAAACAAAAATATAGAAACTGCTGATCATTTTAAAAGAAGCAATCATATATATACAATTACCATCCTTAATACTAGCAAAAACTGGAGTGTTGATCATCGACTATTTTATGAAGACTTATACTGTGTATGGCCGATTGAAGACCTTACATCTAACGGGAATGAATAAAATACACAATTATTTTGTAAAAAATATTTCTACAGTGCAATTTGATTATTACATCTTTTATTAAATATTTTAGACTATATTATTGATAAATATTAGTTATTTGATTTGTCAGTATTATTAACTAGCATGATTTAATTATTTTCCATATAACGTTAAAATGTTAGCATCCCAAATATTTATAAATTTTAAATTGGTTATTAATTTTGTTTAAAATTATTCAAGAAATTGTTTTTATTTTTATAGTATTGATAAAGACAGAAAGGTTGAAAGCGCTCTATAAATTATTTCTATTTTTTTTCTATTATACGTTATTTTTCATTATATAATATCAAATAATATATATTTATTATAATTATAATAATATGCAATAAACATTAATAATAACTAAATGATATTACGTAACTTTCAGATTTGTGTCTTTATTAAAAATGAATGATATGCTTTAGACTATTTGACTATTTAATTAAAGTTTCAACGTCTTTTCAGTAACAATTATTATTTATCAGGTTATCAACAAAAAAATTGTCCCAATTAAAATGATTAAAAAATCGTTTGGCTAATATAATGCACAATTTATCCACTTCAATAAAAAATGCAACTAATCATAATGTACCACAATATATGTTATTGAGTATTCTTGATGCTTATAAAAAATAATATTCTATCTGTAACTGAGACGCATTTTTCAAATTAAAAGAAATATAAATTAATAATAAAATAAAGTCTAAGTATCCACTTGACTGATATTTGTCAGTGATTTAATTCGAGAAATTTAATCCCTTTTTTGGATAAAAAGTGGGAGGAGGTTGCACTCTAATTAAATACTTAACTTAAATTCATTAAATTTAAATAATATTATTTAAAATTATAGTTGAATTGCTGAATTATTAGTTAATTTTTTTATTAGAAAAATCCATTAAATATTTATGGTAGTATAACCCATGATGTCTAATGATATGATGGCATTACTTAAATAAAAAAGAGAAATATTTAAAAGCAGGTATCTAAGAAACAACAGGAAAAATAAATGTATAAAAAGTTAAGCCTCATAAGAATCCATTATCAGACTGGATTGTGCGGTACTACTTTTTCAATATTAAATAGAAAATTAGAAAATTGCATAGCACACAAATTAAATCAGGTAGTAGAAAATGTTTTAATGCTATTATATTTCGAAAAGTCGGGTATTATTTATTCACAAAAAGTGAACTAATCTCTGTATATTCCTGTTTAGAAGATATTATAATCAGATTACTTGTAATAATATCTAAAAGGCTAATAACTGTCAAATCTCTTTTTAAAACAAAAACTAAAGATCGCTAACCTCTCGTTTTCAAGGTTTTCTAAACATATTTTTAACATATATAGCAATCTTTAAGAAGAACACGAAGAAACACTTATATTTGTTACATTTACATTTGCAAAACACCACATGTTAAATTAATATAGTAGATGAAATTTATGAAGCAATGTTTAGAAATACTTTTAGTACTATTCAGTTGCGCTGCAAAGGACAAACTTCAAAAATTATAACTCATTATCTAGAAGGAATACATTGTAATTTATGGAATATATACAATTCTTTAGATTACATTCAAAATGTTGTACAACTTTAAAAAATGTATGTATTTTAGTCATAATTGTAAAATCTTAATAAAAAAGACGAAATAAATGTATCTTAATAAAAAATCGTACATTAATAAGTCGCAATCAATGAATTAGTCAAATGGTAAAAAGGAGTCATTTGAAAAAGTCGTAATATTTTTAACAGTTCTAGTGAATTATTTGTATTAGTAAAAAAATAATAATCATCATTATGGTTATATTTATAATAAGAAATAATATAAATTACACAAAGTTAAAGAATACATTAAATATCGATGGGGTATAAATGATTTTGGCAATAATAGTGGTATGCTTTATTATCACACAATACACGTCGCTAGCCAGCCTGATTTACAAAGAATCATTATAAAAAATAATTCAATTTTTCACACAAAATATAACCCCAAACTACCATATAACATTAAATTATTAATTTTGGTTAAATTAACATAATTTTATTCGGTCTATTGTACATACATAATATAGCTACAAACTGATGTACAATCCATTTATTATAATTTTAGACTTTTCATTGGATTTTTTAATAGAACTTTCGCTTACAACTGTTTTACTTACGAAAAATTCATATAAGTGGAATAACATTCATTTGATTACAATTGTTCCATTACAAATTTTTAATTGTTACTATTTCTTTGACTCCATGAATGTTCCTAAACGGTATGCGCAAAAATAAAAATATCATAACGCTTAAAAGTAAAACGAATAATTAAACTATTTTAATGATGTGATGCTAGGTAAATTATAAAATTATTTAAATAGAATTGTAATTAAATTTAGTTATAGCTAATGTTGCCTATGTGTAATATAAAAATCGTTTTTTTAATGTCTATATGAAACGAATTGGTTATACATCAAAAAATATTTTTTAATTTGAAAAACATTAATATTATTCCATTGACTTTTCTTACGTGGACATATTTTGTAGGGTTTGCTCCGTGGAGCCCCCCCTGGAAAAACAAACTTCCTATCATCCGATTAAGCTAAAATTTGGTATACAGATATCTTTTAAAGACTTGTCGATCCTTTTTTTAATTTAAAAAACATTAATCGATTAGTATCAATTTTGTTACCAGATTACGTCATAAACTCCAGTTAGTAAAACTATAGGAAAATAACCTATAATCTATAACCTATAATGATATATAATTGTGTGGTTTATGTTTATTATTATAATACTTATATAAATAAGCTATAAGTAGTATAAATTATATTTGTGTATTATTTTAAATTGTTGCATATTTTAATAATGAAGTTTATTATTCAAGCTAAATGTATATATTTTACGATAAACTTATTTTTTCTATTAATTTTGCAAGTTTAGCTCCTAATATAATCGACAAGTAATAAAACACAAAGAGGGGGGGGGGGTAAAAAATAGTTAAATAATAACACAATTGACTCTTGTATGTTAAAATATTCGAAATTATATTTGTTCTATTTTTTAGTTAGATAAAAGAATTTTAGTCACTGAGTAAAAAAGCAGGGTCATACATAACATCATTCAAACAGAAACTTAATTACTTTAAAAAATGGTATATCCCCTTCCCCCTCTCCACGTACGAAGGAAATTAAATACTCTTATAAACCTTCCTGATTAATCTACAACACAAAATTGAAAATGTTTTTTTATACATATTGATGCATTTTAGTAAGTTACTAAATCATATACCATATAGGTATAATAGAAAAGTAACACATACAATAAATTGTTTTTTCATTACTTAATAAAATATAATTATTTCATGTGTGAAATACGTATAAAGTTGATTAACACAGAATTTAGATATAACAAATTTAAAGAACCAATGAACGTATAATTTACATAATTCATATTTTTCTGCACATGAATTGTTTCCAATAAATGTTTTTAATTCCCATTATTTTGCTCTATATTTAGATTCACGGTAACAAGTTATGTAAGAAACGTTTGACACAATACCGTGTTCGTTTTGTACAAAATGGTATCAAGAACGGCACAAATAATTTTTCAGTGGTGTTAAGTTTTAGCAATTTGTATATTAAAGCTGCTATATCATGTTATTGCTTTAAAGAAATACAAAAAAGTTTAAATCATGTAGTACTTAAAATATACACTTTTTGTAGGTATATTACTTTTTTAAAGTATAAAGTATCTCATAGTATTTATAATTAATTAACTTATCAAAAATTTATTAAAATAATGAAAATGTTCGTAACATAAATACTTCATTAAAATGATAACACAAAATAGAACTCTTATTCAAAAAAGAAACGACATGTACATCTTTTCAAATCAATGTCTTTTATTAAACTTTAGCGACGATATCCCTTTAAATAAAATTATTTATAAATATAACATTTATAAAATTAAGAATGGTCTCACTTCGACATATCCACATTACTTATTCTAAATTGATCGCTAAATGTATATTAATGAGTGTCATAATTATCTATAATACGATTGAATTATTATTTATTTAAAATTATTCCGCGTAGATGTCACTTCTTGTATATAATATAAGTTAACTAAAAGTGAACTAACATTTATATTCGAATTAACCTAATTATGTGTTCCTGCAAAAAAACACGCTTTAAAACACGTTTTCAATAAATATTTAAGTGAGACAAATATAAAAAAACATTATTTTGTTTGCGTAAATGAATAATTTGTTACAAAATATATGACGCAAATATCATTAAAATGATTACATATCATATTACTTGTTAATTAACAAAACTGAAGGATATTGTTTTTTTTACATTTTAAAGTCGTTTAAATAAAGTTACCTGCTTTTAATTAATGTGTTGATTTTGATCTTTACATTTTCCTAATGTAATTATATAACTGTTACTTTGATGCGTTTTTAATAAAAAGTCTCATGACACACCTAACTTGAAGAAAGTGCACTAATGTCTATATTATAATAATGGAAAACTAATCTAAATCATTTTTGTTTCAAAATTATTAGTTTACAATTAAAAAATAGTATAATTATTAAAATATATTTCCAGAAACGTATAGATAAATTTATATAATAATATAAATTTATGTTAAT
The DNA here is from genome assembly GCA_034780555.1 of Coelogynopora nodosa. Classification (NCBI taxonomy): domain Eukaryota; kingdom Metazoa; phylum Platyhelminthes; order Proseriata; family Coelogynoporidae; genus Coelogynopora; species Coelogynopora nodosa. Next base: position 19,469 of record JAUZND010029159.1, read on the forward strand.
ATATATATAATGTAAATTACAATTTTAAACTGTTTAGTTGAAACTTCAGGCGACTATAAAAGGGCGAACGCAATTAATAGTGAATCTTTAATTATCTAAATTCTGTCACTTGAAAAAAGAATCGTATAAAAATATTTTGAATCAATCAGTGTAAAAATACTTACTTAACATAATATACCTACTATTCAATTTTTTTTTTAAATAGCTTGTATTAAAAATATTGTATCTATTAAATTTTAATTATATATTCTAAAACGCTTCAATGTAAAACGCTTATATAAAAAGATTTTATAATATATATTCCAATTGTCAATTTTAAATTCCAAAAAATTGTTAAATTTTTTTTTAATTTATCTCAATTATGTTCCCGCAGCATATTATCAATTTCAAAAGTTGTGCTTATTTTATTTCTTCTTCTAACTGTTTAACTGTTTACATTATACTCTAGGAGGGAGCTTCAAGAACAGCATCTCACTTAACAGTTTGTAATTAAATTGTTTATATGCAACATTATGCTTATATTAGATATATATTGATTATACTAAATATACAAAATAACTATTGAATTGGAAAAGGGAATAATACAAAATGACAAAATAATTATTTCTTTAAATTAATATTTTTATAGGCATGTACGTAAATATTTGAAAAATATTAATTTAAAGAAATAATTATTTTGTCATTTTGTATTATTCCCTTTTACAATATAGAAATATATACTTATATATATATATATATATATAGTATATATATATATATATAGTATATATACAATATATATATATATATAAATAGGCTATATAAATAAATTATTATGTCGGAATAACTTTTAAAATTAAGACAAATCATTAGGCTATTTGATTTATTGAATTGAATTTGTGATTTTTCGGCTACAAAAGCCTTTTCTGAAGAAGATTTATTTTTAAATTGGTAACCAACAAATAAATGAATATAATAAAGTGTGATAATTAATAAGCTCAGATTTATTCTATATAATATCAAGATAATTAAACAATTTGAGAAAACTTAGAAATACACATTTATTAAAGTCCTCTGTCGATGGTGTAGAAGATGTTTCAACAACTGCGTAAATAGTTTTCATTTTTATCTGAAAATTTTATTTTAAATCCTATTTTATCATTCATATGCCTTTCTCTGTTTGACATGTATTAAACACGGTCATCATTATTTATATTTAGTATTATTTGTATTTTATTAAAACCAAATTTATTAATTAAATAACAATTGACAACCAGGGGCGTAGCCAGGCATGCGCAAGTACGCATTTGCGTAACATAAATATTATATTTTGAGTACTAAATATTTTTGATTTGGCGTATTTCAATACTTTTGTGTATCAATATAATCTACGATTTTACATATTGCGCGCTAAAATGTTGGGTCTGACTACGCCCAACATAACTTTATTCAATCAAATGGTTTGTGTGTATAGCATAGACTTTTAGAGATATTTTTATTTTTTATATATGGTTTATATTGAAATATGTGATGTATAATCAGCTGTTGCTATGGCAATGATATAGGGGCGTGATTAGCCGGCCAAACAAAAGCAGGACTTAGTCCAAGTATGGTTCAATTATAACGTTTTAGGAAGCCAGGATTCTGGAAAGCATTTCTAGCCCACTCTTGGATCTGTTATGGCAAACCAGAATTTTGGTGAATAATTTTGGTACAAACTTGACTCTGTTACAAACTGCCAAAACATTGGCTCAATTATTGCCAGACAAATAATTAGAGTAACATTTGTTTTTCTCAAATTATGGCATTTTTATTATATAAAGTTTTATAATTTTTATTATAATTATTTATAAGTTTATAAATGTAATATATTATATTAAATATTCAACAACAAACAATTTTCTGTGTAATTTATTTAATGTTGGATAATTTTAGTTCCTAGTAATTATTTAGTTTTATTTGAAAAACATATTTATACTACTTAGGGTGCTCAAAGTAGTCAAAGTTCATCTGATAATCAAATTATAAAGTTTTCCGCAAAACTTTTTCGCATTTTTTAAGACAGTGATGTCATTACAATATTTATGAATGAAGTAATAAGGGTAATATAATTACTAATTGTTATAAATTAATACATTAATGGAAAATGTTTTATAGATTTTTTTTCATATATCTTTGTTTATTAGGATAGGTAAAACCATTTTGAACAGTAAAAGCACGTGGTAATGATATCAGCCTAACCAACATTCTACCTAAAAATATACTAAATATATCCAAAATATAGTATGCATGTTTATATTAATGTGGGCTAAATGTAAAAACATTTAAAATTAAAAATAATAATTTGAAGCATAAATATTTTTGCCTAAGAAATGCATCTATATATAATTAAAACCTTTTCATTCTATTATATAAATACAATATATGAATATGCCATTAATATATAAAAATAAATTGATTTTATTTAATATAAAAAATTAATCCGATTTATTAATTATTTAGCTAATTCTAAAAAAATATATGTATAATATATATAATAGATATATTATACAGGGTAAGCTCTCAAAGTGATTACATATATTTTACACAATAATAGTATTTTATTTTATTGACTATAACGTTTATTTACTTAAATATTTAAATATATTTAAAAAGAAATAATAGCTCTATTTTATAATTTGATATTGTAATAATTCTTTAATTATAACTGATCTTTTATTATGTACCAATAGTATAATTTAAAAAAAATTAGAATGCATCGAAAATTAAAAAGTACAAAAAAATTATTGTAGTTGGGTACTGTATAATATTATAAGAAATATTTATTAAAAGAAAACTATATCTTATTAAAAAGAAACATTTATAAGAATTAGGCCTACTAAATAGTTATTATATATATATTATTGTTTTGAATTAATTCTATTAAAAAGTAATGGATTAAACTGTGAATTTTGTAACGATTTAAACAAAAATATATATTTATTTCAATATGAATATAATATATTCAATAATAACTTTATTATATATCGTTGGGAAAATATATATAAATATTATATACAGTAACTTCTTAGTTTCAGTTATGCAGTTTTAACAGTACTGTCAGATATTAAACGCTAATAATAATAAGTTTAAAAGAATTAAATCAAATACATAATAATTTATATGACTCGTTAATATTATAATAATACTTATATTAAAATTGTACAACTATAAATTGATAAAATGAGTGGTGTATTTTTCCGTATTGCAATTTTTACATAATATATAATCATTGTTGTGATTATTCTTTGGGTGAGTTAAATTATATTACCATTCCGAATAGAATAAGTCATTGAAACAAAAGCACCATATCCGTTTTACGTTCCCCGGCAGATGAAAAAGTGAAATATTTAATTTATTATTTGTACTCTCTTTAAATGAATACAAACGTTCACATTAATCAACTTTCCTACCCCAAATATTTGAGATGAAATATATTAATAATATTTTCATAGTTTTCATAATTTATAGTTTTTATAATTTATTATTATAAAAATTATGTTATAATCTAACATAACGTTATATATACATCAAACAATAATCAATATATTACTAACAATAAAAATTATTTCTGTAGTGCGGATCCAACAGGATATAATATGAAAACTTGTAGAAAATATAAAAATACTAACATTTTGCGATTATAATTTCGGTTTTATTAATACTAAAAAACATTTGTCATGTAAAATTTAAATTATTATGCATTTAAATAAATTCACAAAATGTAATTAATTAAATAGTTAACATATTATGATTCAGGCCCGTAGGAACGTAATTTCGCTAGGGGGGGCACAGCTTCAAGGGGGCCCATTTTAATAAGTTATCAAATT
>JAUZND010029170.1:0-23316 GCA_034780555.1 Coelogynopora nodosa
GGACATCCTGAGAGGAGTCTCTTGGTCACATACTTCCTGGTTAGGGCAGTTGATAAGTCAGAGAAGAAAATTGGTTCTTATCTCTTTTGGCTTAATTTGGTGATTTTCAAGAGATACGAGTCTTGATAGCTAATGCAGTTCTTGTCAACATGATTTAGGTATTACGTTGCTAAGGCGTATTTTGAATACTGCGGTCGGTTTCTACATCAACAGCAGTTTAATTAATCAACTTTGTTCTTATAATATTAACGAAATCGGTTTATCTGTATAAAAAATAATCACTAAAATGTTTGTTAACGTGATTGTACAAATCGCTTAACATATATATGCTTTTTTATTCAGTCTTTCTATTAAGAAATTAATGTTCTTGCTAATTTTTTCAATTTGCTGATTTCCTGGGTAATTTAACTATATTAAATAAATTCTTCTGCTAGATAATTTAACATTGGTTAAATTGAAGCAGGCTGCAAAGGCTACTCTTTTATTTGACTCTATCTTCATTCTTTCGGCATGTTTATTTTTGAAGGGCGAGGCTGAATTCGTGTAAACCGAGCAGATGAGTCATGTTGTTTGACTACTTTTTGATTGGTTGACATAAGCTATAAGCACAATTTGACTAGCCTTGTCTCCTTGATACGCTGGCAGTGTAACACTGAGTACATTATACTTACATTGGCGATTTATGTTTTTCGAACATGACTTAAAGAAAAAAACTTGCTAGATTTTCTTGTCACTTATTCGATATTATGTAGCGTTACTTACCACCGATTTGTACCTGTGTGCGGTATATAATGTCATATAAGAGGGAGAGGGGGAATGAAGATAGGAAGTGCTATATTTCGAATATAACTTGCGTCAACAAACCAATTTCACTATATGGCAGAGTGTTGAGAACAGATACACGATTCTCACGCTGCTATAGAAACCAACATATACTTCAAAATATAGTCTATATAACTTTTTATTGCTATACAAATTTTGAAAAAAACTTTTTCTCTTAACACATTATATTGTAGCAGCACTATAATAAAAACCGGAGCAAAAACTAATGAATCAAGTTACCGTATGTAAATATTGTAAACTCATTATGCAGCTGTTTGCTCAATTATATAGGTAGGATATTCTAGAGGATATTTATCTGGTTTTGGAACCTTTGACATTTATGGGAGTTCTAAAAAGATAAACACATTCCTTTTCGATTATATATAACATAATAAATATGTAAGTATAATCATGCAAAACGTATCTCTAAAGAGGAATGAATGGTTTTATGGAGTGAATTTCGGTGGGGGGTCGTGTAGGATAAATACAATAAATGACCACCACACGCTAACGAAATTGGTACATGTTATATACTTCGTCGTTTCCGTTTCTAGTAACTATATATACTTTCTCTTTTGAAATTTGGTATCGAAGGCACGCACGTTTATATAGCATAGTAGTTCAGACAGAAATACTTTTCTTTTATATAGCCTACTAAAAACTTGAGAGTCGTATTTATTTTCCCTCCACTAAGATACGTGACGATTTTTAATTTCGTACAAAAAAGAAAAATCTCATTTGAATTTCAAGTACTCCACACGGTCGCTGTACCGTTTTCAATAGAATTTGTCACTTCCGAGGCGCCAGATTTCCTGATTATAAGTGTTGAGTCATTTTATCCGATGATCTCAAGAGTTCTTCTAATTTTATTAAGTTCCTCTGTTTGAGAGGGTAAGAGTGCTTGTAACACCTAGAGTTGTGTGGTGAAATTGCTTCACTTTTTATTGCGGTATTTTTCCTGTAACTTAGGGGCGCCTCTATGAGAATGCGAAGTGTATGACCAGTGCTGTTTTATATTCTCTATAATGGTCTTAAATATGAAATACAGTTTTTCTTGTCTTATAGTCTAATTATGAAATATTTTAAACAGCAATAAAGCCTGGTGATTGACAATGTAAATGATAACATTTTGACATAATATATATATAGAAGTAGCACGTCTTGTATAGGCTGTATAGGCACGCCATCTGTTTATAATTCCTCGTTTTTTATACGACATGTTTAACCATGAATTTAGCGTATATAATCCTTTCTTGACTTGTTATACTGATATTATTTTATATATAATATGAATATGGTAGATTTGCACGTGTCAATTTTATTGCGATTATACTCAGATAAAAAAGTGTGTAGCGTTTAGAAAATATTGTCCTAGACATGTTGTAATTGCTTTCATTTATAATATTTAAACGTTATAATACTTTAAAGCCTCAGTCATACACTTTTATCATTTCGAAATAGGCCATTGAAAATGTTTCACAAATGGTCAATATTGTTTGCATAACATTGTAATTAACCTGGTTTTTCATTAAGTCACGAATAGTGCTGTATATACTTTTGTATTGGTATTTTTTAAAGATTTTTATTCAGATTTCTACCCAATAAAATATGGTATCTCAAAAATAAAATTAGTATCAACCTGTATGTAGCTTACTATTTTTACAGAATAAAAATGTACAGTTTAAAAAATTGAAATAACTAAAATGTATATAATTTCTAATAAAATGTACAACTTAACTCATATTTTTTTTTATGGTTGTATCGTGTTGGATGCCATCCCTGTGACTGTATATAGCCTACAGGGTGTCTTAAAATATACGCATAATAGGGTGTGATACGCATTGAGGCTGTGATGTCAATTATTAAGCGATGTACCACCTGTATTCAACAAGGTAAACAATTTGAACAGTTTTTGAAATAAACGTTTAAAATATTGAACAATTTGTGAATAACTTAATTTAAACAAATAAACTTAATTTTTTTAAAGATTCTTCAGTTTTCCCTATTATGCGTATATTTTGAGACACCCTGTAGATTATACATTATTCAGTTGTAAAATTAACCATGATATAATACATAACACTTATCAGTTCACATTTGTCGTTACTAATTTGATGCACTTAAATTTAGTGCATAATAAAGTTCAAGTTTCAACAATAATTATAGTATTGTTGAACATCGAAAGATAACTAATATTTTTTTCACAAAATAGACAATATATATACTCAATTATTTATCGTGTTTATGATTGTTAATGGCTTCAAAGGACTGTGACGCCACTTTTGTTTGTGTTTATTCAATTAATAGAATAATGTTTTATTTCGTCTTAGTAGATAACTGCTTCTCATCGGTATTGATTTTTTATATATTATGTATTAAAATCTTTTGTTCTTCCTTTGGTTATGATTTTAGCGTTTATATTATAATGCAACAATTGACAATAAGAATGTTCTAGAAGAGAGAGAGAGAGGATTTAGTTAACAGCTTTTTATCCACGCATTCAGTTAAATATACTTTTATTTTCAATTAAATAGTTTTTGTCGCCTAACACTCACAAGGTAACCTTTTTACCAAATCGTTTTGATCAAAAAATAGAAATGCTTTATGATATAATTTGAGGAAGAATTAATGCATCTTTCTTACATTTGTTTTTTTAATAAAGTTATATTTCGATAACTATAAATGTCATTAAAAGTTAATTTAAAAGTAAAAGTTATGTGTATTAAAATTCTTTCATTTAAAAATACACAAAATAAATTCAAAATACCGACTATACCGAAGAATCTTTAAAAAAATTAAGTTTATTTGTTTAAATTAAGTTATTTACAAATTGTTCAATATGTTAAACGTTTATTTCAAAAACTGTTCAAATTGTTTACCTTCTTGTTGAATGCAGGTGGTACATCAGGTGATGTTGACTTCATAAAATATATAATTATCCATTTATAAAACTGATTATATAACATCTAATTCTGGTATATAGTTTACACCACATTCTTCAACACCTTCCTAACCAACTATATCGAACGCCATTCATTTACATAAGGCGTATATACCTATATTATGATGGTCAAAAGGTGATTATCGCTGTAAATGGAAGCTAAAATTACACGTTTAGTATGAAACATACAATTATTGATCAAACACCTATATAATATAATGTATACAAATTTGATCGTCAAACAAGCTCTCTTAGAAACAACAAAATGCCACACATTGTGCCCGCGTAAAGCTCTTTATCACTTCGAGTTGATTACGTCATTTTTACAGTTCAATTTCGAAAATTCATTATGCATACACTACCTGGAAATACGCCATATTTTTTCTAGTGTATGATAAGTTTGACATCATATACATAATAATGTTTTGTAATATATACGTTAATAAAACTGTCGGACTAAAAAAAACCTTCAAAGTATTATGACATTCATTGACTGTCTCCACTTGTAACAAGACTATTGCTATTATATTAAGTAAGTGTTCTTATGTCGCTACAATTAAAATAGACTAACAATAATCAACAATCAAGTCTTATGCGGCAATTGCACCGTATGTACAATGCTATTATTGATATAATGTGAAATATTTTTCTTTAAAGAAATTTTTATTGTTTTCCACAAACCAAGACAAATATATTTATCAAATGGTAATTTTCTCTCACTTTGAGATAGATTACTTGTGTGTTATGTATTTATTATTTAATATAGGCCTATACTATATGTATTTACATGTATGCATTCAATTTCTATATAGTTGAGTGTTTCTTTGCAAAATTATTTATTCTTATCTAACCATGTTTCATATCGATTTTATCTAGGTGCGGTAAAACCATAAACTTTTAGAGATGTGTGTAAAAGACGGATATATCTTTTGTTATTTACTTGGATTACGCTGTTTTATATAATATATATAGGTAATTTGTACTAATGTTCAGTATTTCAGTATTTCAGTATATTTTTTATTTTTCCAATTCTGCCAGAAATATTCACACGTTGCATGTTGACTTCAGTAAATATAAATATATATCATGAATATATTCTAATTTTTAAATCAGTTTGCACTCCACTGAGGAAGCCATACAGGATCCAAACTTCAACACCAATTTCCATATATTATGAAGTCATCAAGTGACCAGCGTGTTTCTCTTATTCTCTCTCATGTGCAAGCCCTCTATATCAATCTATAATGTGAAATAACTGTATAGGCCTATATAGCCTATTTCTAGGGTTTCTTCTCTTATACTTCTTATTTCTGACAGCTGAAGACCTTGCGTTTCTTCCCTTATATAATTTACGTTTATAAACGATCAGAGGAGCATAATCAAATGAGGACATATTTCTGAGAATAATTCGATAAAATTTATTTCACGATTGGTTCCTTTCCATACATTATTTCCACAAGAAATTATATACGCAAAGACATTGTATTATTTTTAATAATAATGGAATACATATTATTTAGATGGGAGTTTTTCTCTCTATATTTTGGGCCTTTCCAACGATTATTTTTTTAAAAACAAATAATGATGAATAATGCACGTCTTGAACTTTGGCAATATTTTTAGGAAACCTCAATTAATTGTTCTCATATAAAATGTAGGAATTGATAAAAAGCTAACTTTTATTTCTTATTTAAATTAATAACATTTTAAAACATTTCAATTAGAATAATGACATTCCACAAATGCGATAGTCAGTAAAACGTGCGTTATCTTATTACAATCTAGAGATTTGTCGAGGTAACAATAAATAATTTGAAGTTACGTAATCCATAGTTCCATAACAAAATATATAATGGAGGAAAGGGAGGGACAAATAATTATTGCAAATCGTTTAGAAAATAGATTCCCAATCAATCTTGAAATCGTACATCGCCCAAGGCAGCTTAAAATGCTTGACAAACCACGATATTATAACATGGATGACGAACCGCACTCACGGAGAAATGGCTGCTGCGAGTATATAACGATTTTATTATTGAGGAAAGACGACCATCAAGTTACGAGTCGACCACATCAAAATGCCTCGACTTCCATGGACAAGAAGCCCCCTTGGGTCTTCTTAAGTTAATATTATAAGGAGGGGAACAAAGACCTAAAACAGACAATTTTTATCTTGTTCTCTTTCTTATTCAGAAGAATCGAAGTCAGAGGAAGAAGAGGCTTTGCGATTTCTTTTGATGTTTCGCAAAATATTGTTCCAAAGTGGGGGAGCTGGGGAAAGAAGCGAGAGGCAAGGGAATAAACCAGTTATGTTTATTTAACTTTTTGAGTCATCCTTCAGTATGCTGACCCATATACGAACCAAAGCTTCTTTTAAATTATTACCCGCCAATGCAGTATATAGATAACCTTATAAGCTAGACTATATTGGTATTTATTTATATAGTAAGTCGCTCAGCCAGTTTTAGTATGTTAAAATTGTGCTGTTTGGGGTGTACAATAATATTTTTAAAAGAACTAAAAATATTTTACAGTTTCTTAATTATTATGTCTTCGGTCGGTGAACTATAAACTGAAAAAATCGGCCATCTGCTCTAAAATTGTTCCTGACAATAAGAAACATTTGCGCTAATTACATTCGAAAATAGATCTCCTCTCCTCCAAGCTTTTCTTAAATTATGATTAATTTAGTAGGAGAATATTAACTTTCCCTGATTTGATTCAGTGATTTATTGTATAGTTAAACATATTATAAAACAAGTAAGCGGCGATATTCTGATTTGACCGAGGGAAAAACTCAGTGAGTCAAAATATATTTTTTTGAAAATGGATTATTTTTTGTAGTGATTTTTTAAAATATAAACTATGCTATTGACGAGGCTCGCGACTACTCGAAAGTAAATATTGCCCCTAATTCAAATGAGTCATCGGTCAACCATGCAGAAATGTATTTTCTCGCTTGTTGCCAGTAGTACACATAATTCAATTCATGAGGTCGCAACCTATGCTGAGCTATATAGGTCCTAGTTTTATATAATAGATATTTGCGATTCCCGACATGTTTCACACCATACACGTATAATATTATACTCAACTATAAAATCGAGTGGAGAAAATGTTTACCTCTCGATATATAGCCATAAACATAATATCTTTAGTATATAGCCATTTTGGTCATTTATATAATTTGGGTAATGATAATATTTCACATTTACATTTCGTTTATAAGGGACTATAACTTTGTCGAAGGACCATTTATTATTACGAAATTTATTCATATATATAGTAAGTTATATATTACTTTTTAAAATATTATGGGATATCTATAAAATAAACAAAATTTATAAAAAATGGGTAGGCCTATAAGGCAAACGTTATATAGTTTTATTAATTTAACCCAGTATATTTGGTTTATTAATATAATTCAAGCTATCTTTTCAACCATTAATTACTTATGGGTTCAAATTGCGATTGTTTATTTTCCTCCACCTTTCCATAAGTGTGATTCATAATTTAAAAGTAGCCGCGTTGACTTGGTACATCTATAATTATATTATATATCGAGATATATTGGCAAGTATCTGCTGTTATCAAGGCACTTGGTGGTTCCCTATGTACAGCGTCATACCCTACGTATCTGTCTTCGGTGGGGATTAATTATGGTGCCGATGGCGCCAATTATAGACAGCAAGTTTAAATTTGACTGGATGTAATCTCAGATGGGATTGATTGGATTAACAGGGGGCTAGTGTGGCGGTTGGGGATGATGCGGTGCAGTGTGAAACATGGTATGAGTCATGACAAATGATCTTTATTTATAAATGGACCAACATAATAGTATGGTTTACATTGCTTCCAAATATTAATCCGAAATTATCGTTTTGGATTTATAATAAATATATTGTAGAAAATATATACAATAATCAATTTTGGTACCCATAACATTAATAGTGTGTGTTTTAAATTGTTTGCTGAAATTTGCAATCGAATTTATAAAACTTAATTTCAAATAACAATTTAAAATAATAATACGTATATCATCAAGCGAATTTATAAAACGTTTTATATAGCTATTTATAACAAAAATTCTGCGATGCTTTGATTGAAAATTTAATTATTTGAATATGCGATCGCTTGAAAAGTAGTATTTTTCAATGCGTGGAGAACTTCTCAGTTCATGAAGGATATTACACTTATTAGGATATTAGATTGACAATACTGAATGCAATTGGCCCTAATTACAATTAAAATTTAATCGGTTATTAATTTGAAACTTTTATTGGGCTACTTTTTCAATGAAAGCATATTTTCGTGAAAATAATTATATTAGAATTTATATCAATCGATATAACTAATCGAGAACTAACCCTAACCCTAACCCTAACTGAAAATGCTGGATCCGCCCCTGATATATATAGTAATTATATAGTAATTAATTAACTTATCTAGTAATTAAATTGATATAATACTCAATATATTATAATTTAAAGATTGACTTGATTATGTGCTATATACATAATGTATATATGATTGAATGCAATAACATGATTAATATAGAATTTTTAAGTAGTATTTTTGCTATCCTTGCAAATTATATAATTTGCCGACTGAACATGACCATTAGATATATCAGAGAGTACTATAAATAGCACTCCCTATAGTACTCCCTGGATATACACACATATTTAATAAATGTGAAATCATATATGTGAAAAAGGGGGAAAATTGGGCGACAATACAGAAGAGATATTTCGAGATAAGAGAATGCACGGCGCCAAATATCTTGCCAATCCTATATCGGCAATGTCATCGCCTAGAAACCATAAAAGTGAAGATTCTGACAAGTGGTTGTTATACAGTAGCCCTTTATAGGTTTATTATAGTGGTATGTGTCAGTAGGCTACATATAATCCGACCGATGAACACAAACCAATGCGGGCAAGGGATTATTTTTTGTCAGTGGTGCGTTTTTACCCCATGAATCTCCACATGTATATAATTGTAGTACAAGAGTGTGTATAATATGGAGATAATTTCTATATATATTATATATATAGAGGAGACGGTTATCTACTCTCCGTATCTTCATAGCAATGTTTTAATGACTGACCTGGCCGAATGATTATAGAAGGGTGTACAAGAATGTTATAATGCAAATACTTATATTATATTGTGTGAAGAATATGCAATAATACAAAGTCATTTTTTCTATTCTTAAATAAAAATGTTGTGTTCATTTGCAGTTTATTATTTTTTATGACTTACCTTGGACAGTTATTTATTTTTTAATCTTGATAGATCAATACAATGCTAATCGCTATTATATACCGATGAGATACAGTAGCCTATATGCCAAGTTAATTTTGATCTTCAGCAGTATAGACTTGAATTGAATAAATTTAGACGCACATGCGTGCATTCGTTGTGATCAGATTGGAAATAATACATATAGGACTTCTGAAAAAGTGTTTCTGTGCGGTATACTATCTCTCTAACACAACATTTTTTGACAATAAATATTATGTTAATTTACGTTTAAATAAGCTTAAAAATAAGATATGTTTAATATACAATATAGATAGATGTGATTCCCTTTGCAGCATTATTTTATTATCTAAAATTAAAAACAAACACATTGCATAACTTTTTTATAACTAAATTCTCGGCGTTTTATCGCCCTGGTCATCATGGTATATATAGTTAATAAAAGTAAATATAAAAATGTAATGTTATATGTTTGTTTACCTCTTTCGATGCGTGTCCAATGAGGGAACGTAAATGGGACGTAGGCCTACTCGTAATCCGTTCTATCATACATTGCTGAACACAGCTGAAAATATCTAAAGTTCGTAAAGGTGGACACAAAATGATAACCTTTTTATTAGATAAACGTAAAAATATCGATTTAATCGGCTCAAATACCATTTTATGTAAAAATTTCAAAAATAAATTTTTCTCGTAAATAATTTTTTCTTAGGATTCTACACAAGTATGTTTCATTAAATAATATCAGTACTTCATGCAATATGTTGGAGAAACGTTGGATTTATCTTCGATGAAAGAATATGGTCTTATACCCTTTGGGACAATACTTTTTTGTATAATATTAATAATGATAACATTCGGAAATGGAAATATGTGAAATGTAATTATCGTTTTTTATTGTGCCACATTGTTTTTTTAGTGCCACATTCCGTTATTAAGGCATTATATAATTACTGGTATCTTGAAATAAAACATTTAAACATGAAATATCCTCCATTAACGAAGCATGTTTTCAACATTTTACACAATATAAAACACCGACTTTTAAAAGGGTGTTCGTATGTCAACCAACCTGTAGTTGTTACAATTTGTGCGATATATTTCCACAAAGAATATAATCAAATTTATTAATTGCCTCTTCAACAAACGCAACAAGAGAGGCTATAATAATGAAACCGGCATGGAAAATGAGTCATCAACATGTATAGAGTATGGTATATTTTATATTCGCTTATATAGTTATGATTTTGTTCCAAATCTTGACCATATAGTCGTTACGTTCATGAACTTGTCTACATGTGGCTGGCTTTATGTATTTGTTATTTACAACATGGTATATCAACAACGCAAATCTAATATTATATGATATCCAATTTTGTAATTTGTGATTATTATTTTTATGTATGTATGTCATACGTTTTTATTACTTATGGAATTTCACATGTCAATGTATTACATATAATATTATAGCTGTAAAAAATCTGAATTATTCTACGTGTTTTTGAGACTATTATAGAGGTAACGAAATGTTCAAATCAACTATATATGAACGAAATCCAATATTTTATTACAGTTTACATAATTTATTTTGAAGTGAAATGAAGTGTGTGTGGGCTCGTTCACAATTTTGAATATGTCGCCCTCATAATTAAAAATGGTTAATCTAAAACACATTTTCAGACAATTTACTGATATAGGTATATAACATGGTAACAATTTAATGATATCTATAGGTATATATATATAACACCGGATCAGCAAACAAATTCAACGATTCGCGATTTTAAACTGTTTTTAAGTATTATAGAAATATATTTTATTACAAATTAATGTTGTGTATTTATTTGATCACTTATTAAAAAGCAATTGATTATTTAATTATTCAACCGAATTACCGAATTATTTAAAATCGAAGTTTCAACATTTCGAAAACGTGGTTTTGTGGATCCACATATAACATTTGACATTTATAGATTTGTAAATATCATTTAGAAATGAACATATTCATATGTTTTGTGGTAGAATTATTATACTTTAGTCGCTGTTAAATATATTTTAGTTGACAACATTTTAATATAAGAAACGTTCCTGTTTAGTAACAAACTGGTTATAAAATTTTGTAAGATATAGTATATGTGTTTTCTATATCATTATTTTTAAAAGAAAATGTTTTAGCTAATAATTAATTATATAAATAAGTTACGCAATTTCCCCAAATATTTTACAGAACAAACGGTTAAAAATTCAATTAGTCAAATTTGAAAAGTCTGACATTGACCGTTTTTATCTAAACACTAAATAGATTACAATAAAGAAGCACACCTCACTCTCCCTCTCTGTCTCACACGCACACGCACATAATATCTTTGTACCCTTTGAATCTCGATTATGTACAAAGCAATATTTCACACCTATATACCTTCAAACAAGCTTCTATTCTCTTCAGTAAAAGCGGCTCATCTTGACATATCTTTGATGTGGTGTGTTACAACACTCTCAAAAAACAACATAAAAACAGGCCTCCGCGCGGAATTCCTAATTTTCGTGCTCTTTGGTTTTCATGGTCTCTTTGAAACTTCCCCGTTAATGACATCCTAAAGTGTGAATTTATTGTCTCTGATCGTATTATTACATTATTATAGTGTTGTCGAGGAGACAGAGACACGATACAACTGCGAGAATGTTGATCACAATGTTATAAACGGAACGGTGTAACAGCATAGATGCTGATCTCAGCTGTTGAAAAAAAAAAATGTTAGTAAAGTAAAGTAAACTATACAACTTCTTAATTATGTATAATTAAATCACCAAAGTCGAATTTTATCAATAATGTACCTTATAGATCTGATTTACCCTGACGCCAAAATCATGATTTTGATTAGTCAAATATAATAAGCCGTAACCGACATTCCAATCGTTATAGATTATTGTTTAACATAAGTTTATTAATGGACAATTATTATGGAATGCGTTTGTTTATTCTTTATATAGTATTTTTATTCAATTATGTAATATGCTAAAAGTCATTCTTTATAATTTAATTTAAAAAACTTATATTTTCACCAACCCCCTCCTCACTTTAGAATCCTCCTTTATTCCCAGGTATCCACATCTCGTTCCTCGCTTGTTTTCATTTTCTTCACAATATTACTTTTCCCCGCACATTAAAGTGTCCCTTTCCCCATCCATCCATCCATCCATTTATTTATATCTCTTTTTCTCTATCTCTCATTCACAGAGCGAACTCTCCCGTATTCTCCAGTCTCTCTCGGAGCAAGCGAAAGCGGGAACCGAATTCACCCAAAGTCTCAAGGCATCCGCAGATAAAGTCAATGTATGTTCCCCTATAGTATTGATATTTAGAATGATGACATATTGTTAAGAATTCATGTTAAATTCTAATGTTAACACCTTATAGATCAACAATATATAGACTGATGTTCTTCTTCTGTTCTTTACTTTCCTATACCGTTAACTATATAAATAAATAATCCAAACATCAACAACTTGCAACTTTGTTTAATATAATGTGCTGATAGAAATCACCACAACATTTTTATTTTGGCACCGTATGCAATTTGCTATATAGAGATTAAGTTTGATGAATAATTAAGAAAAAATTGGCGCCTCACATAGTCACCTAATATAGTTATCTTGAGCTCCAAGTATATCCAATTATTCCGACCCATATACTAGAGTATAATTATAGAGCCGCTATAATAATATTAGCCTCGCCACATAAAACGGTGGTTGAAAACTATATAGAAAAGTAAATATGGGCAAAGACAAACGTTGATCTATAATGTTTTACTCTTATCACAACTAAACATTAGTCTTACTATGATTTATTGGAAGACTTCTTTTTTCAAAGATTTTTTTATACTATAGTTCTATAATAATAATCATCCTTGTCTCATGGTGACTCAGCTATAATAATTATTGTAATGTGTATCATTTGAAACCACCCCTCCGGGGTCAAAACAACCATAACAATACGGCAGTTGAAGTGACATTTTATGGCTCAAGTTATAACCCATCCTTATATAACAAGTGAGTGTGTAACTGGTGTAAATATTAATTATTATAGTATAGCCAGCCTATATATATATTGTTATTATCGTTGGGATGGTCTGCCATGCCTATACTTTAGCTGATTACATTCAAATTTGTGACTTTTCAGTAATAATTACTGATTGATTTTATTTAAAAATGAATGTTATCGATTTTTGGTTTTACTGTCAAACTAATATAGATATATTTAAAAATTATTTTCAACCAACATGGAAAATATTGGCGTAAGGTAGCTTGTGTGATTTTCGTATCAAAACTGAAATTTTATCAATTTTAATTAGCTTTGTAGTATTATATCAATATTCCGTCATATTTCACCGGAGATTAATTCTTTAACCGAGATTTTAGTTTCTTTCGTTAAATTCATTATTCTTTGTTTTCGAGGAAAACACTATATACATACGAACAACAACATTTTTAGAAATATATAATTTTCAGAAGCATTTTATATCATACTTCATTTTACTTTTATATATTATTGATTAAAGCATCAACTAACATTTGTCACTGCGGGTATATCGTTATGATTTTGTATTTGTCAAATTAGATAAAGTTGTATTATATATTAAATTTATAAGTCAATATTTAAGTCTATTTCAGAAAACATACCGCATTTTGTGATGCAAAATATACGGGTAATTGTTTTTTTTGTGTAACAGGTCCGTTTCCACATGCTTTTCTATTTTTATAATAGTTACCTATATATTTAGATAAATCTTTATTGTTGTAAATATCGTTATTAATTGTAATTTATGCTTTTATTAAAGTTTAATTTATGTTTAATATTTTTACTTTGCGATTTAAAAAATAAATATTAAAACCATATTTAAAACTCTGATTTGGTATTTGTAACTTATTTAATCAAAAATATGATCTTATATTCTAAATTTTTCTAATGAACTTTCTGTTTATATAGTAACATCATACAGGAAAAAGCTCCCAGAGTATTGATTTTGCTGATTATCAGGAAGAACTTGTTCATATTATGTTATGTCACAAGTTAACAAAATATATTATGAATAACTTTAGATTTTCGACTCATGTTAGCTGTATAGTGCAATCATTGTCTGATCAGCTGTGATATATAGTGAATGCGTATGTCGGTCGTTCCGCGGCAATAAATCTAAGAATGCACCACCGCACCGGGTACATTATTTTATGTGTAACCAACTTTGGTGACGACCTATTTTTCGTATACAATTCCATTGTCTCTCGTACATCGTCGTGTATATTGTATATAAATAAGTGCCTCAGAACTGTAATTATTATGTTAGTGAGAGGCAAGCAGAGATAAAACAAAAATGAGGAGTCTGAAAGATAAATTACGTGTTATGTGACGGTGGCGTGCTATGTGTAGACCTCTAAACATGGGAAAACGGTGACATTTATTGGTCTGCTCTGGTGACCTATATATTACCTCACAATGTGTGTGATTTGGTTATAGTTAACTATAATAATAATATATTAAACATATTACAGTTAATGACGTGGGATTTTAACATGCATTTTGACTTAGTTTTACCCGTTTTAAAATAAATACCAATTGAAATTTAACTATATGAGAATGGAGGTTAAACATTCAATTTTTACGATTAATTAATCACAGCTGCTTATACGATCGCGGGAACATTCAATGTTGAATCCTCAGTTTGTAAATGAATGCACAAATAACGCGCGTAATCTCATAATAAATTGCGAGGAATGTTATAAAAATGAAGTCAATGAAGTTATAAATGAGTTATTATACATATAGGCCTACTTATAATATGTGTACATGTTTTAATGAAGAAATTAAAATTTGTTATTCACGAAGAATGCGCCATTAATCACTCCGGTTAACTGCTTTTGATAGAGCCAAAGTGCCGCCCTTTGAAGAAGACAACTTCAAACCGACTACAAAAGAATGGGTTAAATAAAAGAACTTCTTCAACCATATATATTTCTTATTATGAACTTATAATAATTTATTATATCGCTTTTAAGAGTTAAATATAAAGTAAATAATTCAGACTATATATATAATATTAAGCAGATTGTAAAATATATAGCCACGAGATAATATTTTTCTCATATATATTTATAAATAACAGTCAATCACATTCGTCAAGGACTATTAACAACTTTTTATAATAATATATTGAGTAATAAATTATGCTCATTTGAGTTTCTGCCTCGTGAGGAAGAACGAACAACACACCACTTTAAAAATGTTTATATAATAATTCTTTTAGCCATGAAAGAAGAAAAAACTATAATTGGTTATTCGTTATAGCCTTAATAAAAACCAGTCATATGGCATTGTTTATCACATCGGAAGATCGCCAATTTGCATCATCACATGACGGCTGGCACATTACGATGTTAATATTACAGACTTAAATATATAAAGTATAATACCAAAGTATAATATTACTGTATATACAATATATGTCTGAATATAGGCTGTCAGTGGAGCTGGGTTGTCCCGTCGAGCTTTTGTTAGTTTCTCACAATAATACAATGATTAGCGTTTGAAAGGAAACTGCGCACAGGGCTCTTTTGTCGTTCCCCTTTTGGTGCACCATTTTAGTCATTTTCAAAGGACGGTTTATAAAATGTTAAGAATCATTATTTATACATTCATGTCATGATCCTCTATTATAGAATTAACCACACTATATTTCATGCGCTTTCCCCCAAAATATTGTCAAATCGTTAACGCACGAGAATTGAAAAGAATGCGGGGATGCGAACTTCCATCCTATTTTTCTATGTTTTTAATTAACAAAATTAAACTTTTAAACCTCTTACTAAATATTATGTATTATAATATAGTATCTATTTATATCTGTTACACACACTGAAGACTTACTATTCACGACACGACGCGCAAACTTATTAAATAGTCAGAGTAAATTGACATTAAAAACACACTTTATTAGATGCCTAATGAATACAAAGTGTTTTTATATAAGGGAAATATAGTAAAGATTTCATTACGTCTATATTTTCATATATATAGGCTATGAAGAAGAATGTGCAATATAAGATTTTAATTATTCGGAGAAACACAGTTTTATTACTCGATTTTGTTCACCTGTCATTTTAAATGATTAATATTGCTTTATGATGTTTGTATAGTCCAATAAATGACTAAAATTATTGTACACTATTTACCGTGATCAAGTTAGGTATCAATCAAAGCGATCAAGTTAGGTATCAATCAAAGTTAGGTATCAATCAAAGTTAGGTATCAATCAAAGTTAGGTATCAATCAAAGTTAGGTATCAATCAAAGTTAGTTAGGTATCAATCAAAGTTAGGTATCAATCAAAGCGAACATGAATATTTTTTAAAGTAATTTTTCGCATATTTTTGCAACACCTATAATTTACTTGAATAGTATATTATAATATAGAATATCATATTATGATGACTAAATATACTATAATTAATATATTAACATATTAGTATTATAGAAACCGTGTCTCTATTTATTTTTAGCTGTTTATGAAGAAATATTTAAAATGTATTGTTTTGCATGGAAAAGTGATATACTGCGATTTCCTAAATCCACGACTGAGAGATGATTTTTTAAATTTTAATGTCAACTGCTGAATTAAAGATAATACTATACAGCTACCTGCGGCTGTGTGTTGGCTAATTGTATATATGTAATATTTTTATATAATAATTCAGAATATTTGACGGAAGGATAGATAGCTAATTAACATTTGTAGAGTTAGTAAATCCTCTTTATATAGCGCGAACCATAGAGTTATAATTACTAATTAATGATCTATTTATGGCGCGAGATTGATAAAGTATAATAAGCGATAATACTATTATCCTTCGGTCCCGCTCACACAGAAGCACATGACCTGTCTGGAGATTGAGGTGAACCAGGCGATCGACGGGATTGTGGAGCAGCTGGAGGAGAAGCGGACCTCCCTGCTGGCCCAGTTGACCGCGGAGAGGGACCACAAGTTGCGCGTGCTCCGCGATCAGGTGTCTCACTCGAGCGGGGTCATCTCCAGGACCACCGGGCTCATCCACTTCAGTGTGGAGATGCTGAAGGAGCCCGATCCGGGAGCCTTCATCCTCGTGAGTGTTCCACCACGAGCTGTGCTCGACTGCTTTACCTCATTGTAGTTGTCAGTATCGATTATATTTAATATATCGAACCATTTGCAATTATTGCGGGTCAGAAATTAGAAAAAACGGGTATTTGTTTCATTGGATAATCCGCTGTTTAAAGTAAGAAGAGCCGTTGCAAATTGATGTTACTAAAATCATTTAAAATCATCGTCGACATAAAATTATGTATTACATAAACATTTCTCAATATGTGTAGTGTATTTTATTACTATATACTGACAAGTCGTGTATAGCACTATATTATTATTGGAAACAATTAGACATAATGGTATATTCTCTTCACACGAAGACAAATATTAATTAGTAATTTCTCACAGATTTACTTTGGTAACGTTAAAATACATAAATATAATTATACATTTATAATATATTATACCTAATTATCTATAATAATATTAATAGATGTCGATACATTAATGTCGACTTAGAGATTAATAAACAAATCATCCTTTATGAAAATTATTATTAAACATTATTAATTTTTTTAATTTTTACTTAGATTTAAAAAAAAGTTTTCAGGTTTGTATTATGTCATTGAAAATCCAGAACCTATTTTTCATGCCAAAATGTTACAATCTGGCTCTAATGTTGTTTTAAAAATGTGACAGAGCAGCAGACTTTCAACATGACGCCAAATGGCGCCAGTAATATACAGTAGTGAAATCTAAGATCAAAACAGCAAGAGAGAATGTCTGTGTATATTGTATCTGTCCGCCAGACCTCCCAAACAAACCGTGCGGACATTGGATACTTGCGAGCACACAATTGCAGATAGACTGTACATAATATTATAGATGTCTTATTATATATCATAATATGTCATGTTTAATTGTCAGAGCTTTGTTTATATAAGCATGACTGTAGTTGGTAGTTTCTTGTTTTCCTAGTAAATATTATCTTAATTCAACTTCCCAAATATATATATATATATATGCGGTTCGAGTATTATAATGTAAAGAGTTCAGTCTGACTTGAATGTATATGTGTAACTGCAATTCTATATTATTGAACATTATATTTTGACCAAATCAGGAAATAATTTTTATAACCGGTTTATTAAATCGTATAATGTATTAAGTCTACTAAATAAAATATTTTTCTATATCTTTATACATGTTATTTATTTCATTACTTTAAATAAATTAAATTATTATTTTCTATTAGGCCTACTAATACAAAGTATAGCTGTAATATCATAATTCTATTTTTGTAAAAACATATTTATAAATAGTAGTTCTTATATAATTTCAAAACCATTACCTTCCTATAAATTCTGAAAATACAGTCTAACTGTATTTAGCAAATAATGGAATACAACAGTTTGTGACCTGGAGTATAGTAATTATGCAAATATTCTCTTAAATACGTTTAGTAGTAAATTGTATAGAGTTTTTAAAAGGAGTGGTTTCTCTGTACACGTGCAGGTTCATATATTATAGTGTTGGTTGGCATAATCTAAGAAAGTGATGTTGCATTGCATTCATCTAGATGGAAGCCACAAATGGCCATGTTTTGATTACACAGGTCATCTTAAAGGCATCGGCTACATAACCTCTTCTTAAATATATACAAACATGTCACATTTTTCCTCTCCAAAATTATACAATCTATGCATGTGGTTTGTTGCTTGTTATATACGTAGATCTAAAGTTAAGGAGTATTTAGGGAGGGATTGTTCGCGTATTACGCAATGCTGCCTCGATATATATTAACAAACTGACGGAAGCAATTAAAGACTGGACAGGTAACCGGAAATTTAGAGTTTCTTATATTATTATTATCAACGTAACCCGGTGGTTATATCTTGATAGATTGGACTCCGCAGTTAATTTCTAACAGAATAGACGGTGGACACTGCACAGCGTATATACATTGCCTGGTACAGTCGTGTGCATTGTGAGACATGAGTCTCAATGAATGAGTCACTGATACGGAGACATGAGACGACACTGATATTTACCATTGTCAATGGATTGGTCAACATATGGCAGGATGTTATATTTAATTATTATAAAAATTCTGCAATTATTGACTTCTTTTCTTGTGAAATATATTTCAGGCCGGCTAGTTTTTAGTGCGTTGTTTTTGACATTTAACTTTAACATTTGACATTGGGATTTGTGTTTTTGCGTAGTTTCATTCCTTATTAATAAATTTGAAAATATTTTGCAGTCGATATGCTTCAATTGATAAAAAATTATTGTTATAATTCAATAGACTTGACTTTTCCCTCCTTAAATATATTTATAACGTACTTTTATCGCTCGCATGTGCGTTTGATGATTCATGCTCGGAATATCCCATGGACATCTATATATTGAATATCCCCGTCATATAAATCAATCCTTCAGAAGATAGTGTTCTTTGCACACACTTGCCGCCTATAACTGACCAATTTGTCTCTCTATATATATTATGATACGGTGTATAGGCCTATCTCTAATAATATTGACAGGTTGCCAATCCACCAAACCAGGCTACTGGCGCCCATGACTCTGCATGGCCACCAACGTCTATTGGGCGTAGATCCTGAGGTAGTTTATACATACCTTGGTTCTGTTCACCTATAGTACTGTATGGTCTACGCAGTCCGACATTTCAGTCTAATTTCTTGAACGTATAGCCTCAGTCTGTATATTATTCTACAGTGGAGTATAGTGGTCGTATAATTTCTTTGGAAGAGATTATGCAATAATAATTGGATAAACAACTTCAATCTATATAACCACGCAAAGACTGGCCACTGGCTACTGGCGCCAAAGTTGCAATCAACGCAGGTCCAATTACTTGACTGAAGTTTCGGCATAATTAGCCTGACACAGTGAATGGATGAAAGTGCAAGTGCAGTGAACACGTAAAATGATGATATGTAGCCTATTATTATAAGAAAGAGCTTTGCTTTGATTTAGAAATCATTGATATCTGCTAAGGATAATTAACATCAAAATAATATTATGAAGTTAAAATTAAAACTATTATATTAATTTATGGTTAATTATTATTTTGTTTTTCAAAGGTTTCCTTTTATTTAGATATATTTTTATACAAATATATTGAAGGTAAAGTTGTCAGCTTGTCAGTATGATATCTTATTATGACCTTCAGATATGAAACTACTGAACTTTTACCATGAAGGACCGCTGGAACGCAGCTGAGCTAAATTAATTTAATTGAATGTGGGCTATACATCTCACTGTATTGAAACCTTTTTTATAAGAATCTTTGAGAATACACCAGATAAATATTTATTATATATGATTATATATGTTATTATATAGGTATCGATGCAAAGGTGTTTTAAGTTTTGAAATATTATGTTCTTCATTCAGATTGGGAACCTTTACATTACGAGAACAAGAAGTCTATTATTTTTGTTTTGGCCATTCAGTCTGCAGGCATCATAGACCTCCTATTTTCCTATACCTGTTTTCATACTGCTATAAGTGCTGGAATACAAATTAACGAAAATCTTGCAAAGAGTTGATTTTATGAGTATAGAAGATATTGTTTCTGTCTAATATTGCCGCAGATCTTGGTGAAATAGACGGGAAGAGGGATAAAATATATATTTTTCGTCAGATGTTCCAAAAATTCATCGATTTTTCCAAAATCTTATCAGACTGTCGAATTAGTTCAATACTGTAATCGTTCCTAAAATTACCAGCTAATTCAAGCTTCAATATTAATCGATTATCCCCCCCACTCCCCCAGATCTCCAGCTCCCTGTTAACTCGAGCCAACCGGGCGGACCGTCACTTCACCAGGGACCTGGAACATCTCCGGCCAAGAGTGCGGCGAGAGTTTGAAATGAAACTGGAGCTGGAGGCTGTCGAGAGAGCTGTCGACGGAATGGCTTTTCATGAATTCAAAGGTCAGTATCGCTTGCTTCTCGTTGTTGTTGTAAATTTTAATATCAATTAAAAGTGAGTTGGAAATTCTGCGTGATATTAAATCTTGCTTTGGAGTTATATACGGTATAGCTATTGTTGCGCTGGTACCGTGATTTCTGAAAACAAATGATAATAGGTGTCAAACCAGCCGCTATAAACATAATTAATTTACGAGTTTTGAGTTGGGTCTAATGGCGACCCCCACTGCTGGATGATAAATTAAATAATATAACAATACCTGTCTCTCGGGGAATATCAATGAGACTGTTGTTGTGTTGTATGGTGGACTCATCTCCATTGATATAGAGATGGAGATGATACCCTTTCTATATCAATGCTCATCTCTCGCTCTCTCTCTCTCTCTTTCATATTATAATGATAAAGTTATTCGATCGCTAACTGAGGCTTTCGCTGTGTAAATATTTGCATAGACTTTTAGAAATATTTATTGTGCCGTGAGTAAGTTGCGCAATGTTCATTCAAAATATCTATGTGCGGGTTGTGTGATTTAATTCACTACATTTCTTTTATTATAATTGCCACGTCGTCATTGCTTCAATTAGAATACTTACGTGTGGCTTTTTTCAGACAGTTTAGACAGGTATATACAGTCTAATATGATAAATAATTTATGTTTTGAAGTTTTACTACTATGGCCTTTTTAAAGGTCACTGCAGAGCATCAGCATAATACTACAATAATAATATGATTATCAGCTAATCGACGCCTATCATATAAAAGTTGTTTTTCTACTTTTTATGGCACGATGCAGTGCTGTATCCAGCGTAGAGGAACTATTTAAGGAGTATAACAATATACTGTATTATTATTAGTGACCTTTGTATTATCAATTGAGATGTTTATATCTGTATTTTTGTAAATTATTATAATACAAATTAATAGAAAGTAAATATTATAATATGAAATTACTACATTTTAGTGTAAATAATTATTTCTAAATATTTATTTTCCATTTGTATTGTTATTATAATTATAAATTTATTTATACAATGACGTCATCAGGCCCGTATTCTTGTATTTATACAATGACGTCATCGTGGCTGTATTCATGTATTTATACAATGACGCCATCAGGCCAGTATTCATGTATTTATACAATGACGTCATCATGGCTGTATTCATGTATTTATACAATGACGTAATCAGGCCAGTATTCATGTATTTATACAATGACGTCATCGTACCTGTATTCATGTATATATACAATGACGTCATCAGGCCTGTATTCATGTATTCATACAATGAAGTCATAGAGTTAGTATTCATGTATTTATATAATGACGTCATAGGGTCAGTATTATTAATTAATGTATTGACTTATTAGCGAAATTAAAAATCTATAACGTCTTCGCTGTAAATTGTAGCTCCCGATTCACCCCGAATCCTTCGTGAGTCCTGCTCAGTCGATGGCAACACCCTGACGGTTATTTGGGCCCCCAGTTCTGCAATCCCTGTCGATGGATACTCGCTGGAGATTGACGATGGATTTCAGGGCTCTTACAAGGTCAGATTTAAAAAGGTCATCGACCTAATGAATGACGTGTTATATTTTTTGTATTTACGTCTCCGGCGCAAAATATTGACGAACTATAAAACGTCCGATTTTAGTTTTTGAAGATATCTCAGAATTCGGTTTCAATAATTGCCGAAATAAATTGAGTTAAAGCGTGAAGAAATAGGGTTTTAAATCACTGAAATACCGAAAGAACGTGTTGTACAAACTTTCAAAACCAAATGAGGAATTACTTTAGTTCTTTGTGTTGTTGATTGTGAACATTTAATAATTAAATTATATTCTTATTAGAGTCTGTATAAATATATATTAGTTAAGTATATTATAATTCTTGCTCAAACAATGTGGAATTTAATATATTAAAAAATATTAAATCAACACTCCAGATTTTTTTGTTTGTTTAAATTGTCCTAATAGTGTCTATATATTATTAGCCAAAAATGGCAAAAAGAGTGTTAGCTCGTACCATAAAAGGTGTGATATAATATATTATTAGCCAAAAATGACAAAAAGAGTGTTAGCTCGTACCATAAAAGGTGTGATATATATTTTATTGTTAGCTCTTATACAGGTTGCATGTAAAATGAGCTAACTTCGCTTTTTGTTGTAAGGTAGAAGTTAAATACTTTAAATTATATAGTACAGTGCAGAAGAGGT
>JAUZND010029181.1:0-23314 GCA_034780555.1 Coelogynopora nodosa
AAACTCGTCAGTCAATGAGTCTACATTGTAATTAGTTTCTCGCAAGAGATCATAATTAATAGTTGAAGAGTCTTGATAAAGAGTGGCCTCCCATTGCCAACAGACTCTGTTTATTAACACTTTATTAACTTTTCTTAACACTTATTATTATATTTAAATTAAAATATTTATAGAAGGCCACTCTGGATAAAAATGTCTGTGCTTTTATGGTAGAACCTATACAAGGAGAAGCTGGTGTAGTAGTTCCTGATGACGGTTACCTCTCTAAAGTTAGAGAATTGTGTACAAAACGAAATGTTTTGATGATCACAGATGAAGTACAAACTGGACTTTCACGAACAGGAAGGTAAGCGTTGATTTAAAATTATAATTAACATGTAAAAAATTTTACATTAATTTAATTTTTAAAATTTAGACGTCTCTGTGTTGATTATGAAAATGTCCGACCTGACATTGTCATTCTTGGAAAAGCTCTTTCAGGAGGCATGTATCCAGTAATTATAAATTAGCATAAACTGTAATTTTAAAAATTATTTTATTAATCAGGTTTCTGCTGTATTGGCGGACAAAAACATTATGGATCTTTTTAAACCCGGTCAGCACGGTTCAACTTACGGAGGAAATCCTTTAGGATGTAAAATTGCAATAGAAGCATTGAAGGTTAAAAATTAACAAATATATAAGTTAAATATGAAAATTAGATTCTGGAAGAAGAAAAATTGTCAGAAAGGGCAGAAAATCTTGGAAACTATTTACGTGAAAATTTGAAAAAACTCAATGGAGACGTAATATTATCTACGCGTGGAAAAGGGTTGTTAAATGCAATTGTTATTAATAAAGGTAAAAGTACTTTAATGATTTGTTCCATTTTTTTAGAAATCAGCGCTTATGAATTTTGCAATCGGTTAAAAAAATACAACCTACTAGCCAAACCTACACATGGAGACAAAATACGTTTAGCCCCACCTCTGATAATAACAAAGGATCAATTGGACGAATCAATAGATATTATAAAAAGAGTTTGTGATACTTTTTAAAGGGTATAAAAATTAATTACAAGTTTTTATATACTTTTTTTTATAAATTGTAGTTTTTTAAATTTATTTCACTTATAAAACAGTTTGTTTGAAATTAAACCCTCCTCCCGTAAATCTTGCTTTATCAGGATTTTGAGGTTTGATTGTTTTATTTTCAAACTTTTTCTCTCTTTCATATTCCTTTTTTTTAAGCATAAAGTACTTTTTCTTGACTTGTTGATATTCTCGTTCAAGCCTAGAATTATCTCCTTTAATATCATTAATTTGAGATTCATTCATGTTTAATTCGGATAATAACGCCTTGTATTGTTTTGTTTTTTCTCTCAAGGATTGTTGGTAGAGTTTAACTTGTTCTATAATTTCTGGACCCGGTTGTCGAGAAAGCATCACTTTAAGCTCAATGTAGAGTTTTTCACGTTCTTTAATCAGCAATTCCTTTTCTACTACTTCTTCTGTTTTGGCTATAAGACGTTTTTGTAGACTACTTACTTTTTGAATCATTTCGTAAGCTGTTGGATCGCTTCCCTAAAAAGATAATTTTAAAAGATTAATTGTTTTAATAATTACCTCGAGTTTTCTCCATCTATGAATATTCATTGGGTTTTCCAACTCTTCTTCTAAAGCTTTACATCTAGTCCTTTCTTTCAACAGTTCTCTTTGTTTAAAGTAAACTTCTCGTCTTTAATAAAAAGTGTTAAAATTTGAAGAATTTATAAAAATTTTTACTAAAAAATACCGTAAATCTTCCACATTTGCTACAGTTTTGCACAAAATGGCCTTTTCCCTTCTAATTTTTCTAATCTCTGTTTTTAACATTCTAATATCATCAATTCTTTCATTGTATTGTTTTTCGCCTTTATTTAATGTTGATTGTTGAATTTTCAACTTTTCATACAATAAAGCAAGTTCGTCGTTTCTTCGAACCAATTGAGATCCCAGAATGTCTCGTTCGCTAATGATCTAATTTTTAAAATGATACTTTTTTTTCAAATTATAATTACTTGATCCAACTCTTTCTTTTGCCTCAGTTGCTCATTATCAGCTTCAGCAATAGTCTTTTCCAATTTCCTTTGTTCCACCTTCTGACTATCAATATATGAACTACATTCGAGAGCCTGTTTCTTCAAATCGTGTAACTGCTTTTTTAAGTTTTCTTTATCATTTTCAATCATTACATGCTTCTTTTTTTCCATTACAAACGAAGCCTCTTTAGTTGAAATTTCTTCCTTCAATTGATCAATTTGATGAGTCATAATTTTTAATTTACGTTTCATTTCAGTAATTTCATCTTGAGCTTCTATTAAATTTTTACTATACAAATTCCTATCGCTTCTAACAGCTTCATATAAATTTTGCTGTTGTTTCAATTTAGTGTCTGATTCTGCAATCTTTTTTTTATAGTCGAATATTTGCATTTCGCGAATTTTTACGTCTTCCATGTGTTGCAAGACTTTTTGGGTCAAATCACTCGCTTCGTTAATGTACCGATCTCTTTCCTTTTCGAGTTGATAGATTATTTTACGCTGCTTTTGCGCTTCATCGCGATAATTTTGAATTTCAGATTCAAGAGTTTTTTTAGATTGTTCGTGTAATCTTACCAAATCTACTTGTTTTTCTGTTCCAGAGTTGGCTTTAAGAAGACCTTTACTTAAAAGATCTTTTTCACGGATCAAATCTTCTATTGCTTTTTTATCAAGCTCTGCATTCTTTTTATGCAATTCAGATTCTAATAGAAATTTTTATAAATATTTATTTTAAAGTTTAAAATTTAATTAAATACCCTTTTCCATTGAATTGATTCTGTTTTTTAAGCCATCTTTATCACGGTCCAAGTCTTGTCTCTGGATAGTCATTACTTTCAGTTTTTTTGTTATTCCGTCTCTTATTTTGTTAATTTTTGTTGTTTCTTCCTTTATTTGACCCAGTTCATCTTCTCTTTGCTAATTAATTTATAATAATTATTCGTATAAACTTTATACAAATTATTATTCATTATTCATTATCAAATATTATTTTCATAATTTTAAATAATTTATAAAGAAATTTGTATCTAAATTTTTTCTGTTTAAATTTTAAAAATCGTGTTCAAATTTTCACAAAAATCACCAATTCCAATAAAATTACAAATTATGAAGTGAATTTGTAGATGAAATAATGGACCGATTTTAAGTTTGAAACCAGCAATTTTAAATTTTTCAATGGGCGCGTAACTTTTCTTTGAACAATTTATGCCGCAGCTATTTTCGGCTAAATGTGAAAATTACTTCCCAAATTTATAATATACTTAAATTCTGAAGTATTTTTGCACAATTATGCAAATCTGGCAGCCTTAGTTTATAATTTCACTTTGCTTTTTGGTAGATTTTCTAGTCTAGCTAAAAGTGATTTTTTTCTATATCATTTTTAACATTAAAGTTAATGTTCCTAAAAGCGCGTTTTTAAGCGGTACATTTCGATCGTGTAGAGACGGCCTTTTTACTGAGCTAGAATATTCTAGTATATATCAGAAAATATATAAAAGTTTTTTCGCAATTTTAAATAATTTAATCAAGAAATATCAAATCATTTAAAAAAAATTTAGCACTATTTTAAACAATTAAAATATTTTATCAAAAAATATGTACTTTTAAATGTTCTATCATCATTTTAAATTATTTAAATAATATTTTCTCACTATTTTATCAATAAATTTGTGAATGATGTAAAATTTCAACATTTTTAAAAATTATTTTATAAAAATTATAATTTTATAATATTATTACTCTAATCTCATTTTGCTTATTTTGATTATCCAAAAGTAAAGTATCAAAATCAGTCAACTGTTTTTCCAATTCTTGTCCCAATCTAGAAATCCTTGTATTATTAATTTCATTATCCTTGTTGCTTTTATCCAATTGATTCTTTAGAAAAAAATATAATTTTATTTTTATAATCAAAATTACCTTCATTTCTTTATACTGTTGATCAGCTTGTGTCATTTCCCCTTTGTACCTATCAATAGTCTGTTGAGCCTTTTTAATTTCCAAAATTCTACTATCAATCTCTGCTCTAGCATGTCTCAATTCCCGTTCAACCTTTTCCTTCTTTCTAGATTCTCTTTGAATTTCATTATTACGAATTTGAATTTCCTGACCCAATTCTTTAATTTTATTAGCATTATCTTCACTATTTTTATTTTGCTTTCCAATCTTATTTTGGGCATTTAATATCTCTTTTCTTTGTTGGGTTATTTGAGTTAGTAAGTCATCTCGTTCCTTTGTTAGCTCATCGCGAACTCTCAGCAATTCATTCATACTAAATTAAAATAATTATAATTAATCTTTCTATTTTTTAAATACCTATTTTCATGTCCCATAGATAGGCCTGTGCCTTGCTCAACTAGTTTGGTTAAATTATTAATTTCCACCTTGAGAGCTTGGATCGTTTCTCTGCCTCTAGTTTCCTTATCTTGAGCTGCATCAACGATTTTCCATGATTTTTCCAATTCCTTTTTGAAATTGCTTATAGTCTCTTTATCTTCCTCTGACATTTTAACGACGCTACCGAGTTTTGTATTATTGGCCACCAAATCTGCATTTAACCTAAATAATATTTTTCAATAAATTTTATTTATATTTTTTACTCTCTGCATTTCTGCATCAATCTTTTTTGGTTTTCGAAAGACTTTACATATGAGTGATATAATTTTTCATATTCAATTCTAAATTTATCCAGATTTTTGTCACCCATAAATTTCTCCATAACGTCTCTAAACTCCTTTTCTAAATCTTGAAAAGTAGAGTCATCTAGACCCGGTTGTTGTCCGTCTTTTTGCTAAACGAAATTTTAAAAAATGTTTTTCATGTTCAACACTTGTGTATTAATTAATAATTACATCAGACATGATTTATCAGAAATCAGTGGAAAGTTTCTAAAATATTGGTGAAATGTGTAAATGTGAAATATTATTTTTTTTGCACAAAATTTATATTACAAATGAATGTGCGAGAAAAAGGTTTGTGTTTAATCGTTGTTTTAAACATATTGTTGTAAGGTTTCTGTTTATAACGTTGAATAGTTACAATTTACAATAATTCTCAGCCAATTTGTTATAATATTATTAAGAAAAATTAAAAAATAGAAAATAACAATTGAGCTTTATTAAAAAATTTAATTCAGAAGAATAGGCCTGATTTTTATTTTTAAAAAAATATATAAATTCGACTGAATTTTTTTTAATGGTTTCAAAAATAATTGCCAACTTTTTTTTCCCTAAAAAATCTAAATGTTATTCATTTGTTGAATTTTCATTTTACTGAATCATTAATGATGCTATAAGGGCGATATATAAAAGACTCTTAAGAATAGCACCCTAGATCTGGGTAAATATAACAATAAAGTAAACTTTACAAGATTGTATCATTCAAAAAATTTGAAATTTTTTTTTTCAAAATTACATTAAAAATTAAAAATTGCCATGATTAAATCAATTTCAAGTATTCTACTAATTGTTTTTATCGTTTCCGAGTTTTCACCCGTAATTTCAAAACGCTTGACAGTTGATCGTAATATTTTATTTTTTAAAATACTAACATTATCATTTTTCAAATATTATTTTCAAAAGAATGTAAAATTTTCAATTTTAATTAAAATTAACTAAATTTATTTAAATTTGAAAATTGAGTAAACTCACTTAATAGTGGACGCTTTGTGTAATATTTCGAATCAACCATTTCAAAATTTTAAAACATGTTATTTTAGATAAAGGTAAATTTATAAATTATTTTATTTATATAAATTTTTTTATCAATTATACTTATAATTACTAGACTGTATTTTTTAATTTAAAAATTAACTAAATTATATTTTTTGCCATTAAGATAGTAACTTATAATAAATTATTTTTAAATATGAATATATATTTTTTAGAAAAATGTAAATAAATTTATAAATGGTTGAATTAAAAAATAATGTAGTGGGTATATTTACTAATTTTATAAAACTAATGATATTTAATAATTTTAATAATTTTAATTTGCTTATTCTAGAGAGTAAGAAATTAATTGTATATTTTTTATTACCGTATACACGATTTTTTAGAAAAAAAGCGTAAAAATGTTGAAAATAATTTTAAAAAACTAATTAAAATTTAAAATTAATAATTAAAAATAGCTTGTAATTATAATATTAAAATAATTAAAATTATAATTTATGATAGATTGTAACAAATAATGTTACCATTTAAAATTTTATTAAATTTTGAGCAGTTAATTTTATATAATAAAATTTGATTCATTAGTGAGTAATTTCATTTTTTATATTGAAAAAAATGACATTTTTATAGCCGAGTGTAAATAAAATAAAAGATATTTTTATTTTTAAAAAAAATTAATATATTTATATTAAAGTTCGTAATTTTATAAATCATTAAACCCATTCATTATAATGTATAACTTGTTAATTTAAAGAAGGTAAACAATTTTAATAAAAATTTAAATAAAAAGTATAAAAATAATTCAGATCGTAATAGTTTTAATCTGACTATTTAAAATTGAATATTATAGAGCGTATTAAATATTTAAATAACCATTAAATTTCAAATTATATTTTTTTAAAATAGTTGGTATTTTTCATTATATAAATTTTATAATAAAACAAAAATTTTAAAATTTTATTCAAAATAGATGGTATATTATTTCATAAATTTTTTTAATTAATCAAAATTTCTAGATAATAATTTTAATTTAAGATTGTAATTTTTTAAATAATATTTAAGTTAATATTTAATTAAATGAACCAAGTAATTTTTTTAATTTTAGATAGTATTTTATAAATTCTTTAAAAAAAATAATTAATTTATAAAATATTCTTAATTTTCATAGGAGGTTGGCTCATAAGATCAAATAAAAATTAATTAATAACTATTATTATTTAATTTAATTTAATTTAAGCGTGTATATTTTTAATTTCATAAAAAATATATTTAAAAATAATTGATAATAAATTATACAGATTTAAGTTGTACTGATAGTTGGGAAAATCAGAAATGTAATTAATTTTTATTAAAATTAATGTGATCAAATTTTAATAAATTATTAGGCAGGCGTAATATTACTAACGATAAAAATTAATAAAAATAATTAAATAAATTATTTTAAAGTATTCTAATTAATATAGCAGGTGAAAACTTAAACAACAAGCATACATTTATATTAAATAAATCATTTTAGAATGTGATTATTTTAAATTTCAATTATTTTATACAATTTTTATAAAATTAATAAAAAATTATTTGTAAATTTATACTTTTTACAGTGAAACGTGAGAATCATAATACGTAATAAATTATTTATTAATAAAAATCTTTAGTTGGTAATAAATTATTATTGATACTCAAAATATTATTAAATAAATATTATATAAATAAAAAGCGGGTAATAAAATTTTTAAAACTATAAATTATTATTAGAAATGTTTTTATTTTTATAAATATTAATAATTTTATAGCTTGTAATTAAATATGACAAATGCTGTTTTAAACGTAAAAAATTACTTTTCAGATTGTAATTATATTTTAAAAAATAATCATTTCTAAAATTTTCTAATAATATAATATTAGGCAGTAAAAAATATTTTTAAATTTTTAAATTAAAATGCAAAATAGTTGGTAAATTATAAAATCTTAACTTTTTATTTTGTAAATATCAAAAAATAGCACGTAAATTTTAATGTTTTTTTCTAAAAAAATTATTTAAAAAATTAACTATTTCAGTACGTAATTTTGACATTATAATTATCGGTTTTTATTAATTATAAAAAATAAACTACTAGAATGTAAAATATAATTAAAATAAATAAAAATAAACAATATTTTTAATTATATTTTAAATAAATAGACAGTAATTATTTTTAAAATTATTTTTTATCAAATAAATTTTAAAATAAAAAAGCATGTAACAAATAAATCAATTATAATTGTTAAAATAATTTATTAATAAAATGTATTTATATTAATTTCATACATGAAGTCAATAATCTGGGTATACTAAACAATATTATCAAATTTAAATTAAATTACAATTAATTATTAGAGAGTAATTATTTAAATAACATTTAGAAAAATAATAAAAATTAATAAAAATATAAATATAAATTGATCAACATTTTTAGAATGTATAATTAAAATTATATGAATTTCAATTATAAAAATAAAAATTTAAATAGCTGGTGGCAGTAAATTTAAATAAAAAAATTAATTAAATTTATATATTTTTTGAAATAAAAATTTTAGAACTGAAAAGTATGCCATCTAATTATAATTATAATTTTTAGTTTACAAAATCGCTAATAATATTATTTAAAATTAATAGTTGGTTTAAATTAAACTTTAATATTATTATTTTTTGATAAAAAATATTAAAATTCATTTCTTTATAATAATAATTAGACAGTAATATACTTTAAAAAGTCAATTTATTAATTTTAATTTAGTCTATCGAGATAGTTTAATTTTTTTCTAAAAATATTATTTTTATAAATTTAAATAATAAAATTACAGAAAGTAATAAATTTATGCCATTTTAGTAATTTTTTGTTAAATTATTTTAAAAAGTATGTAATCATTTTAAAATTAAAAATTAAAAATTGTATCTAAAAAAATATTTCAAATTTCTAGTGAGTGATTATTTTGATAATTTTAACAAATTTAGTAATTTTATTATAATTTTTTTAAAAATTATTATTTTAATCTAGAAGGTGAAAAACTTTGAAAAAATTAACTTTTTAATCAAAAAATTGTTCATTAAAAAACTGTGACACTTTTAATAATTATTATAATTTATTATAAAAAAAATTTTTTTTAAAAATTAATAATAAAATATTAGTTGGTAAATTTTCAATTGTAAATATAAATAAAAAATTTAATATTTATTTTTTAGTCGGTTTATATAATATATATTATGAATTAATTTTAAATAAAATTAATATTATTATCAGTTGGTAACTAAATTAAATGTTTCAATTTCAAACTTTTCACTATTTTTATATAGAGGGTAAATTAATTTTAAAAAGTTATACATTTAAATTATATTAATAATATTAATAAGATTGTGATACAAATTCATATTAACCGTTGATTTAATATTTATGATTTTAAAATTTTTAGACAGTAATTAATATAAATTAATTACTAATTATTATTTAGTTTCATCTGTTAACGCTGTTATTGAAGACATCAATGGTAACTTTTTATGGTTAAAATATTTAATTTAATTTAAATTTTAAATTATTAGACGTAACCGATGAGAAACTAAAACGTATTAAAATTTAAAAAATGTTAAATAATTATTTTTCCAACTAATTATTAGTACGTAATTTATAAATTATAATACTAATTTTTTATAATAACATACATAAATTAACATTAGTGATTAGTAACATTTTTATACAACATTAATTTCAACCATTTTTTATACAATTCTAGAAAGTAAATTTATAAATCAAATAAATACTAAAATAAAAAGCATAGCTGGTAAATTTTTAAATAATAATAATAATATTATTAAAGTTTTTATTAATTAATAAAAAAACACTATCAGATAGTAAATATTTCTATATAATTTCTATATTATATTATTTATCGCAGAAAGTGAGTAAATTGTTATTCTCGTGATTTAAAGTTGTAAAATTAATCTATAGCTGGTATTAAAAATTTATCACCCATTTATATTTAAAATTTAATATAAACATAATATATTATAGAGGGTAATCAAAATTAACTTTATAAAAAGTATAATTAAAATTTCAGAAGGTATATTAATTTTTAATACATTTTTTCTCAATTTCTTTGTCAAATAAAGCCGGTAGTTTTTTAAAATGATTTAATTTTTCACATTTATATTATTATATAGCACGTACATTCATAAAATAAAATTTTTTCATAAAATAAACTAAACTAAAAAATACATCACTGCAGTGAGTTAAATAAAATTTTTTTAAAATATTTTAATATTAATTTTTGTTACAGAGTATTATGAAACGTTAGCTAAAAATGGTAAAAACTATTCTCATATTTTAAAGAAATAATTATCAATTGTTAGAACAAATGAGTAATTTTTTTTCATAAACATTTTTTTAAAAATGTTTTAAAAAATTTATAAATACAAATTTATAGGCAATACAAGTAATAAATTAGTTTTTAATTAAAAAAATAAACATTCTGTTATTTAAATTTAAAGTTGGTACAATATAAAATTTTTATTTACAATTTATTAATAATTTATTTAACAAGTTGGTAAATGAATCGGAAAAATTATTGATAAATTCAATTTATAAAAAATTAATTTATAGCTAGTAATTAAAAACTTAAATTTACAGCCATTTAATAATAATAATTTCATTCATTCACCGTAGCAAGTAAAATAATTTAATATTTTTTATATAAATTTAAAATTTGAAATGTAAATTTAGTGTGTAAACTTTTAATTTAAAACTTTTTAATAAAAAATTTTAAATATTAAATTTTTATAAATATAAATTTCAAAGTCGGTTATAAATAGATTTATAAATAAAAATAAAAAACGTAAAATAATTATAACAAATTAAAATTTAGAATGTAAAAAAATTTTTTTAAAAAATGAATTAATAGAAATTTTTAATCTTTAATTTTTAAATAGACTGTACATAAGATTTATTAAAATTCTAGTTAAAAAATGTAATAAATAATTGCAGTGGGTAAAATTTACTTTGTAAAAGAAATTTTTTTTCAATTTTTCAATTTTTCAAGCCGGTATAAAAAAATTAATTTCATTCATGAAAATAAAATGTATACTAGGAGGTAAATAAATGTCATTATATTTTTATAAATAAAAATGCATGTTAGGAAGTAAAAAAATAATTTTTTAAAATAATTTTCATTGTGACATTTATCATCCAGTCGGTATTGAACATTTTGATTTTAAATAACTTGAAATTATAATTATTCATCATGTAGTTTGTAATTATAAAAAATTTTTCATTTAAATTTTAAATTTTAAAAATTCCTAACGTTATTTTTTCGCAAAAAAGACTGTAATATTATTTTTTTTAAATTATAATACATTTTACAATAATTTTGCTAAAATCTTGAAATAGTGAGTAACTTATTAAAAATTTTATTAAACTAAAATTTCACTAATCAACTGAATTAGTTATGAGTAACAATATAAAAATATAAAAATATAAAAATTAAAAAATTAAAAAATTAAAAAATTACATTTTCAAAGTGAGTAATCACCAAAAAATCAGTTTTTATAAAATTTTCATAAACACTGCATTTAGCGAGTAATAAAAATACTATAATTTTACTTTAAAAAATAGAAAAAATAGTTCATAAATTTTTTAAAAATTAAAAAATTCAGCAAGTAAAATTTATTTTTCATTTTTCATAATTAAATTTAAATCTTTATAGAAAGTAATAAAAGTTTTTTATCACAAAAATATTTTATTAAAATTTAATAAAAATTATATTATTTATTGTATATAAATATTTCTAGCTAGTAATAAATAATATATAATTTTTAAATTTTAACACATGTTTAGAGAGTAAACATTTTAAAAAAATTAAAAAAATTTATAAATCTGATTATTAAAGTCGGTAAATTTAAATTTTAAAAAAATATATAAATAATATAATTAATTGTAGAATGTAATAATAAAAATTACTTGTAATTGTAATTTTTATCATTTTAATTTTAGACAGTACAAATTTCAAAAAATATTTACCCAATTATATAAAAATGAAATAATATAATAATTCAACAAACAGCTAGTAATGAATTTGATAATAAAAATAAATATAAAATTTTTGTTTTAATTAGATCGTATAAATTATCATTAATCATTGGTTAATATCGTTTACAAACTTTTAAGTTGGTACATAAAACAATTTTTAAAATAAACATTTTTTTTTAAAAAATATAAAAATAAAATACATAAATTTTATGATAAAATAGATTTTTGTAATAATGAAACACGACAAATTTTAAAATAATCATAATTTTCCATTTTAGGGAAGGAAATTTATCCTCTGGATTCATTATAATCTCAATCAGATGAACATTTATTTAGTCACAATATTTATTATCATTAAAAGTTAA
Source organism: Coelogynopora nodosa (assembly GCA_034780555.1). Classification (NCBI taxonomy): domain Eukaryota; kingdom Metazoa; phylum Platyhelminthes; order Proseriata; family Coelogynoporidae; genus Coelogynopora; species Coelogynopora nodosa. The sequence continues at coordinate 12,152 of JAUZND010029181.1, forward strand.
AATATATTAATATAATTAATAAAACTCCATTGTAAATTGGTAATGGTCAAAATTTGATAAAAATCGTTACTTTTTTAATAATATAGGTCAAAAATACATTTACTGGACCAAAAAATGTAATAATTGGACTTTATCTGGAAATTGTTCAATATTATCGATATACACGACCTGACATTGTAATGAATTGTACTAAATTTTTATAAAGCACGAATTTTAATTCGCCGTTTTAAAAATTAACCTATTTTTTAAAAAATAAATATGCTATACTAATTTATGGTCATTTCTCCATTATATACAATTAATATTTACGAAAATGCAAGATAAAAGCACTGAAACGACGATTGGAAATCCTTTAATGGATGATGGCTGTAATCATACAGAACCATTAACAAAAGAAAATCTGCTTCATGGATACATTCCCAAAAAACGGTATCTTCCGTCCAAACCTCAGGAAATGAGAAACATGGAAACTGATCTTTCCCATAGCGTTATACAAACTACCAATGAAGAGTATGGGGTATTTTATGGCTATAAAAGATGCAATGCAATGAGAAATCTCTACTTTACAGCAAAGGTGAAAAAATGATAATTTTATTAAAAAATTGAAAAATTATTTTTCATTTTAGAAACTCTTTACTTATGAAGAATTCTTTCCTTTTTATAAAGATAGAGTATCATATCGTCAACTACCACCTATAATTTACAACAAGAGGAAGTCAAATTGCTCCAGGTGTATCACAGATTTTAACAATGTAAAACAAGTCGATTTACATTACAATTGTGCGGAAATAACGCCTCAATCCAACAAAAATTCTAGAAAATTAAAACCTCTCAAAATACAACCCACGTGTCAAAATAATGCAAACATCAAAAAGACTGAAAAATGCTGTCCATTTTACTCAACGGATTTGGTGAAACAAAATAAACACAATTTTGGATTCAGAAAACAAGAATCATATTTAGAAAAATTCAAAAGGAGCGGCTCTGAAAAAAATCTACGTACAGTAAATTCATCTCAAGAAAATCAAGAATATCCAGAATATCTAGATAATTCCGATAATCACGAAAACGCTGTAAAAATAACAAATAACTTTACGTGATATAAAAAATTATAAATAAGTACTAATGTTACTAATCGTCGTAATAATGTCCTTTTCTGTTCAATAAACCACGATGAGATTCATTTACATCTTCTACGCTTTCATATAAAGGGTTTTTATACTTTACGGGGGCTTTATAAGCGGGATTTTCAATCTGAATTATTTTAAAAAAATTACTCAAATTTTAACTAGTTTTTTTTTAAAAACTGTTATTATATAATAATTATATATAATAAAAATTACCATTTCCCATTTGGGAGACCCTTCATCTCGCTGTCTTACAATATCTTGGTCGTATAAAGTAATACACAATTTCCAAGTACAAAGAGCAACTAAACCAATTACGACAATTCCTCCGATTAAACTGAAAATAATTATCAAGATATTGTATTGTTCTCCACAATCTAAAGTTTAAATATTATTCTTATTATTAATAATTATGTTATAAATTATAATATTTTTCTCAGTTGGAAAATTTTTTTTGAGATTTAAAGGATAACATAAATTTATCTAACACAAGTTCTTACTGGTGAGATTGTATTTTAAACGTATAATTTTTGATAAAATCTTGAATAATAATATCGTATGTGAAACCGTGTACAGAATTTTCAGAGGTTACTTTTTGGTCACATATTTAGCAGATATAAAGTAACTCGCAACTAAAAATTTGTCAATCCCACACAAGTCTATAGTAACTTCTTTTGACTTTGTATTTAAATAAAACATTTTTGTGATAAAAAACTTTTATTACTTTCTATAAAGATTTAAATTTAATTATGAAAAATGAAAAATGAAAAATGAAAAATGAAAAATGAAAAATAAATTTTACTTGCTGAATTTTTTAATTTTTAAATTTATAAACTATTTTTTCTATTTTTTAAAGTAAAATGATAGTATTTTTGCGAAAAAATAACGTTAGGAATTTTTAAAATTTAAAATTTAAATGAAAACTTTTTTAAAATTACAAACTACATGTTAGGAAGTAAAAAAATAATTTTTTAAAATAATTTTCATTATGACATTTATCATCAGGCGGTATTGAACATTTTTATTTTAAGTAAGTTGAAATTATAATTATTCATCATGTAGTTTGTAATTTTAAAAATTCGCAAAAAAGACTGTAATATTATTTTTTTTAAAGTATAATACATTTTACAATAATTGTGCTAAAATCTTGAAATAGTGAGTAACTTATTAACTAATCAACTGAATTAGTTATGAGTAACAATATAAAAATATAAAAATTAAAAAATTAAAAAATTAAAAAATTACATTTTCAAAGTGAGTAATCACCAAAAAATCAGTTTTTATAAAATTTTCATAAACACTGCATTTAGCGAGTAATAAAAATACTATAATTTTACTTTAAAAAATAGAAAAAATAGTTCATAAATTTTTTAAAAATTAAAAAATTCAGCAAGTAAAATTTATTTTTCATTTTTCATAATTAAATTTAAATCTTTATAGAAAGTAATAAAAGTTTTTTATCACAAAAATTTCAAATGATAAGTTTCATACACTTGTAATTATTAGACACATCATTAGAAGATAAAAAAACTACTTCATCTTATCTTATTTGTATGCTAACAAATGAAAGATTATCGTACACCAAGTTTTTTGTTTTTGATTTTTTATTGACCAATTCCGATAAAGTTTGGTTTCAAGACGTAGATGAAGTCAACATAAAAGTGTAAGTTTCCAAAAGATCTTTTATGACAATCATCAGCTTTTTTCCATTATAATTACAAGTACTTTTTCAGCCATTGTAAAAGTATACTTGTTGCCTTTAGATTTATTCGTAATATCCTCTGTTGAAATAAAATGTTTTGTAACTGAAATATCATCAATGTCCTGAAATTGGACAATCTTGGACAAGTAATTTCACTAGAGTATTTTCATTTGAAAATGATATCGTCATATTTTAAACATTTCTCTATTGCTTTTAAAAAATGGCAGATTCATTTATAGAGCATTTATTATAAATATTAAAAATTACAAAAATTACAAAAACAAAAAGAATAAAAAAATTAATATTAATTAGTTGAATTATTAAACTGCATTTTGAATAATGATGAAAAGTGAAACTTTCTCAATCTTTTTATTTCATCATCATCAATGATTCATCATAAACTTTATAATTTAAAAAATTATTACCAATATAAATTGAAATGTCTCTATCTATAGTCGAGTTTGGTTTCTGAAAGTAGAATAAACACGACTGAAATTCGATAGTACAGTATTCACCACTCGCTAAAAAATAAACAAAATAAAATAAATTTTAAAAATAATTTAACGAGTGTATTATTATAGTTTAAAATTAAAATTAGCCATACAATAATCTGCTTCTCTATTGGACAATTCGTTAATATTATATTTACATTCCTTGCACAATTGGTTAGGCAAAAAGTCTTCAAACTTGTGGCAAATGGCACATGGCGTAAAAAGGTAACATTCGTCACATATCTAATATTTTTTTAAAAAAATCATTTACAAATTTCAATATAATATTACTTTACAGTTTTCGCACAATAACATGGGGTTTTTACATGTTTCGATGCATTTTAGGCAATCAAAAGACTCACCAGAGGATTTTAACTATAAAAAAATAAAAATAAAAATAAAAATTTTTAAATTTTAAATTTTAATAAAAATACTTGACAGTCTGCTCCGTTGAAAAAAGTATAACATTCACAAATTCCACAATTGCATATACCGTTATCTTTATAATAAAGTGTATTTTAAAAAAATTTTTAACATAAAAAAAATTTACCACTGCAAACTTTTCCCGTTATTTTGTTAATGGGACAAGGTAAACAGTTGCATGTTCCACTACATTTATTGCAAAACATTCCATTTTCGCATTTTCTTTTTAAATTATTATTACAATAAAAAAAAAAGAAATTATATAATTATTACATGTTGCATTCTGTTTCTTTGTCACATTTACAAATTCCACAATCGGATATTCCACCTTGACAATTTTCATTTATTTCCTACAATTTTAAATTATAATTATAATGTTCTATAAATTAAATAACTATCATTTTACCACTTTACAATCACATCTGCTCAAAACGTTCAATCTGAGTGTAAATTTTCTTTTAAAAAGTCCAAATGTTGATAATTCCATGTAGTATGTCCCTACAATCGAATCTTTTAAATTTGGCGATAGATAGATTGAAAAAGTAGGCTAATCAGAAAAACATTTTAATAATTGTATGAAATAATTTTTACATTATCTGTAATATTTAGACACGTTTTTTTATTTTCAGGGTCCACATTTTTACATGTTGCTGTAATGTTAAAATCTATATTCGAAACGGGTACAATGGGATCGAGTCTCAATGACGTGTAGGCAGTCTACATATATTTTAAAATTAAAATTACACTGGGTACTTTGTATGTTTTTGTAATAATCTCGGTAATATTAGAATCTGAGGTAATTAAAGCTATTGCACTGTTTGGTAGGTAAGTTTTGAGTGCCTTGTAGAATTTAACGCTTTCTTCGCTCACGAAAAATATTACATGTATTCCAGTGTGCTCGAGCATTTTTTTCAATTGATAAACCGAGGGATAGTCCTTTAATAATTACAAAATTTTAAAAATATTTTTATTTTTAAATAAAAAAAACTTGTTTGGTCGATTCGGAATATTTGTAATCATTGCTCATTTCACATTTCATACTATTTGGTTTAAAAATCCCAACAAACTTGAGAATAAATTTTTAAATTTTATCATTTTAAAAAAACTTTCCCATCTCCTGCTAAATGTTGCTCCTTGTCTGATGCAAAAATTATAAATTTGCTAGATTCATTTCTCCATCCCATCATCTTGATAATTTTTTAATTAATTATAATAAAATTATTTTAATTACCTCTTCACATAAAGCAACTTGTACCATAGCCTCGAAACATGCTTCCAAACGGTCTTGGTTGGGTTTTATATACTGTTGAAACTAATTTTTTTGTTTTTTAATTTTTAAATTTTGTATACATTCAAATCGGTGGAATTGTTGTATTGAACAGGAAAAAAAACATCGACGCCTGATTTTATTCTAAATTTTTTTTTAATTGAAATTTTAATAAAATTTTTTAAAGTACTGATTTGTTGTAGAAAAAGGTGGTAGAGGTTTTTCGACGACTGAAAGAAAATGAGAAATAACATATTTTTTTCAAAAAAAAATAAATTACAAAATCCGTAAGTGTATCTAGCGTCTGTTCTGTTGTCTGCCAAGTTTTGCTCTAAAAATTTTTTTAAAAAGCTTTTTTTTTAATTTACGAATTTGCTGCATTTCATTCTGAATCGTGTCTATATACCGTTGCATGGTAAAACTAGCATCTGTGAGAAAGTAAATGTCTGTTTTATAAAATCGCGGGTTTATAAATTCAACAAGAGTAATTTTTTTGCGTCCTGGGATGAGATCAATGTTGAGAATTTTGGTCGTTTCATCAATCTAATATTGGAGGAATTTTAAAAAAATAATTAAAGTGGATTAAATTTTAATTTAAAATAACATTTTAAAAAATTAAATAACTGTAAATTTTGAAACTTTGTCAAGACCCATTGTTATCAAATTTTTGGTACAACTGGAAGTAAAATCGGTATTTAAACATCTTGGACTCGTCTAAAAAAATATCCAAATTTTTGTTGTCTTTTTTTGATAAATTTAGATAAATTTTACCTGATTCCAATCTAATTTCTCACACCAGAAACAATCTTCCTTCTGTAAACACGAATCACATGTAAAATGAGAATGGCAGTCTCTATTTGCAATTAATGATGAAATTATGACAAAAAAAGACTGGAGAAATAACAATACAAATGATAAATATCGAAAACATTGCATGATGCATATAAAAACTGAATAATTATAATAATAATAAAAAATTATTTCATTTATGAAATTTAATATTTTTAAAATAAAGTTTTTGACTTTTTACCGGTTTTTTCGTATTTTCGTCATGGGAACATTAATTTTGAAACAAAAAACATTAAAATTTTTTAAAACGTTAGTAAATTACTTTTTCCATCTACGATAAATTTATAAAACCACACATAAATCAGATATGATACGAAGCAAAAAGCAGACGTGAAAAATATATAGCGTAATTTCAATTTTAATAATTTATCACAACAATTTGTACATTCAGTCTTAATTTCTAATCAATGCATTGCAATGGTTTTGCGTGAATAATTATACAAACGTGGGAGGGCAATACCTGATGTCAATCTTATTTTTGAGAGGTAAATAATTCAACGGAGATTCTTTTCCATCATGAGAAACTTGTCCGCTGTCGTTTGAATTCCTGCTTGACTGATAGCTAGTTTTCAAATCTTTCAAATCTTTCAAATCTTTTAGACTCTAAAAAAGATAATTATAATTTATAAATAAACATTTTTTAAAATTAAGACTAACATAATAATGTATATTTTTCACGTTATGCATCAAATTGTAAAATAATTTAAAAATTAAATGACTATTATGCACAGTCGTTGATTTCTTTGTGAAATTTATCGAGTAAATTACGTGTCACAAATGATTTACACGCCAATTTTAACAAGTCTATATTCGAAATTATAATACATATTTTTGTACATCTTTATAAAATTGTGAAAACTTAATTGGTCATTATAACTGTTACGTGTTAATTTTGTTTTGACATTTACTCACAGTAGCGGAAATGAGTTTATCTCAGCGGGTTATTGTCTGAGGCATTAGTTAATTATTAACTTAATTTTAAAAAAATATATACCTCAATGTAATTCATATTTGGAGACATTGTTGAGATTCTTGCAACGGGGGAAATTCGCGGGTTTTCCTTTTTCGGTGAAGATTCATTTGATGAAATGTCGTAAAATTGATCCATGTAATTATGGCTGCTCGCCGGAATTGTACAACACGTATTGTTTGTAAATTTATAATTTGGACTGAGTGTGATATTCTTTGGTGTTGATGAGGTTGGAGACATTTTTTTTTCTTCTTTTTGAAAAACTTTCCCGATATTATTGATAAAGGACCCCGTGTTTTTAATTGCTAGCTTTTGTGATAGCAAAGTGTTGCTATTATCATCAGAACCGGAGGAATCTTGTTCATTTCGCATCATTTTCTTTCTCCGTGCAATTATAAAGGTAATTATGAGGGAAATTATTAATATTGCTGTTAAACCCAAAGTTATTCCCAAAATGAGTAAATTTGTCTTTTGAGTTCCAAGAATGTAAGACGCAAATATAGTTATCGGTTGGTCGTAATTGTGTATGTATATTTTGGCTTTACTGGTATATTTCCCATCAGAGGCATACACAAAACCTTCATTGACATACGTCTTGTTTGAAACTTGTCTATCATTTCTAAAAGTGATTGTGCCAGTTTTTGAGTTTATGGATAATTTTTCCAACAAATTATCATCCAAAGAGTACGTGATTGTACCAAATTGGCCTTTGTCGTAATCCTGAGCTTGTACAATTAAGATGGTAGAATTTGTAGTAACATTTTTTGACTTTTCCAACAACTCTCTCCCTTCTTGAAGATAGTAAACGTCCTGTTTAAAAATCGGGACATTATCATTGTCATCCGTGACTTTAATTTCAAATTCTATTGATGATGTTAGTTGAGATGCATCGCTATAACTGGCCACATGACGATCGCGACATACAACGATAATTTTATATTTGAAACACATTTCCAAGTCGATTTTTTGAGCCACTTTGAGTTTGTAAAGTTTCCTTCCTTGCGTAATTTCAGAATCTTGTAGTTTAAAATCATTTTTTCTCCAGTTTGAATAATACAATCCATCCCCAGTGCATTTAACATCTTAAATAAACGGTTTTACGCGTAATTTACAAGACACTGTTCCATTAATTCCATAATCTGGGTCTCCCACAGATATTAACCCGATTGTCGTTCCAACGAGTGTAGATTCGTTGAATTTCAGACCGTTGGTCAACCAGTCATTGGATTCAGATTGGTTCGAATAAACATTGGCTGTTTTTTTGTAATAATCGTAAGGTAAAATGGTAATATCGGGAGAATTGTCATTTACATCAACAACTTTTATCGTTAAAATGGCCGTAGTTTTGTTCAAACTAGCGCTGCTCCTTTTGATCAAATTTTTGTCCGTTTCAGAGGATAGGGCGTTTAATCTCACTCTATATTCGCCAATCACTTCTCTGTCCAATTTGGAGGTTAAAACTAAATTTCCCTTGACAGGATCAACACTAAAAGGGAGCTTGGATCCGTCTTTTGCATTATCGATGGTATATCTGGTATCGGAAAATCCTAGAGTATCGGCGTCTTTTGCTAAAGCTACAAAAATGGTCGAACCAATGTGTCCGTTTTCTGGAAAGTCTACATTATACTCTGGATGACTGAAAATGGGGATATTATCATTCACGTCAATCACGGAAATTTCTATACGAAGTAAATTTTTGGGAATGTTTTCGTTGGTGTCTGAAGGAGAAATTTCTACATTCTTATCGAGATTCAACCCATTGTCAAAAGCCATCAAATACAATACGTAGAATTCACACACTTCTCTATCCAGATTTTGCGCGAGAACCAAAAACAAATTTTGTCCATATCCATCATCGTAATCAATTTTAAACTGTTGTGTATCTTGATAATTCTTGTTGGAGTGGATGATTTTATAGGAAATTTTTGAATTTTTCCTCGTCCCGTCGATATCAAGAGCTGTAGGGAGGGTGTATAAACTTCCAACAGGGGTATTTTCCATTATAGAGATTTTAACTAAATTTTGAGCAAATTTGGGACTATTATCGTTTTCATCTTTGATAATGAGAAAAAGTTTGTAAATGCTAGTCATTTTCTGACTCTTGTTGGATTTTGCAATCAATTGAAATCGGAGAGAACACGTTTCAGTTTTTTCGAGGCATAAATTTTCTCTATCAACCTTTTCCAACAATATCAAATCCCCATTTCCTTCAATTTGCAACAATCTACCCATTTGCTCACTCTTTCCGTGAGGTTGTATTAAATTGACACTTGTTTTGCTTTCTAGTTTCAAATCATTGTAAACATTACCGAGAATTCTCGGAAAAAGCCCATTTTCCTTCACTATATACTCCAATTGAGTCTTGCTATATCCAATTGCAAAAAAAGATAAAAAAGAGATTAATAAAATGCTATTCATTGCGAATGTTCTAACTTTTGCACAAAAAATTACGTTAAATTCAGATTCACTTTGGGATAATGCATCATTGAAATGTCGATATAATTATTTTGTAATTGACGAGTGTCCAAAGTAGAATATTATTTTTAATCCTGTATTCTAAGCTCGTGGGAAATTAACGTCCAAATCTCTACATAATCATGACGGATAGTTTGCATAAACCTGGTACGTGTATGAGAAATTAATTAGAATGATCTGTTGACAATTTGCTCAAAACTGGAACCTGATACTTGAAATAAAACTGCCTTAGTGTTTGGTAAACGTTTTCTCTTGTATAATTAGAAACTCAATATGTAATTTTGTATTTTACGTATAGACATTCTGCCTCTGATTTACAATTGAGCTATATAAATTGTATTCAATTAGTGTCTTGTTATCACGAGCTTACTAACCTAGAGATTCGCATAAATAACATTGTAATCCGCCTTCTTTTTTCTTTTCTCATGCAAAATATCTTAATTTATAAATCAAAATAATAAACCAATACTTTTGTTCTCTAGGATTTTACTCACTACGTGTAAATCGATTCAATTAAGAACAATGAAATTAATTTGTAACTAATTACAATTAATATTATGCGACATTTTATCAAAAGTTTTGAATTTATAATATAAACAAAGCTATAAATTTGGACATACAGAATCGGTATTACAAATAGATACCAAAATTATTCAATTAGATAGCTTAGCTATATAATATAGATCTATTCAATTTTAAAATTGGATGGATAATTATTAATTATTTGTCGATCGAGCGGAAAGATTATAATTATTTTTACATTTTTATATGCAGAGGTTTTTGTTTTTCTGACAATTTAAATTTTCATGTCTTAATTTCGTTAAATTCGTCTGCATGCCCAATTCCATTATGATAATTACCAGACGATAAATTTGTAAATTTTCCAGACATTTATTTATTGTTATTTATTCGTCTCACTTGATAAACGTTTGAAGCCTGCCACTCAAACATTCCAATGCATAAACCAAAATTTGCGCTAATTGTTATCGTTCAAATACACTTTTACTAATCCACCTTTTGTGCGTTAATCTCATTTTTTCAATCAACTCAAGTGCTCTCGACATTTCAAGTGACAATTGACTTGACCAAACGTTTCCTCATGTTGGAGTATTAATAATCCGGCTTAAATTGATTTTGAATCATAATTAAGATGAAAATTTATTTAATCAATCCGAATGTAAAAAATTTTGCTGTAAGATACATAAATTATAAAGGATATGCCGATGTGATTTATTTTTTATACAAACACATGGATTTATGTTGTGTCAATCATTTACAAAATAATAGAATAAATAATTTATATAGAATTGGAGGGACTAGAGTAATAAAAAGGAGAAATTTCACGAAATAAATGATCAAATGTGTTTAAAATTGAAAATGTTTGAATAAAAAGTACAAATTTCACGAAAGAAACGTTCACAAAAAAAGTGTATTTACATTTGTGTGTACATTATAAAATTTTGCTACTGTTTAGACAATTTAAGTCTGAGAGCCGCTTCAAAATCAGAGATGGTTGTCTTGTAACATTTGACGAAATTCTCCTTATCATTTTTGCTCTTTAAATTTAAAATTTTTTGGTTTTTTTCCAACTCTTTTTCCAAAGAAAACTTTCTCATATGACATGTATGTACAGCGCTTTCGTAGTCTGCTATATTTTGCCTCGCTATTTTCTGCTTGTGAATTTTCTGACAAGTTAGAAAAATATCCATTTCTTTTTGCAACTTCATGATGCACTGTAAAATTCCCTTTTCGAAAATGCCGGTAATTTTATACTATATAAAATAACTAGATTGACATTTTTGTACTACGTACAAAAACGTATCTAGCTCTGCCGAGGGCGTGGCGCCGGCAAGTCATTA